>APFE030195008.1:21265-44779 GCA_000404065.3 Pinus taeda | reverse complement strand
CTATTCTTCACTATCTCATCCTATCCATTAGATTCCATATTGATGATGATATCTTTACAACTCAGAGCCTCACTCTATTTATACAATCCCATGGTCTGCAGACCATGGGTAGGCCGACATTACATTCAAACTTAAGGTGGACAACCCTATGACTCTAACATACATTTCGCGCCCGCAATTCATGGAGCTTTACAATAATATCACTCAAAACTTGGGCTTTGAGCCCCAAAACATGTTGTGGGGTATTCCATTCCCAACAGCCCCCCAACACAAACATCATGACTCGCCCTCGAGTCAATCTGTTAATGCGACGATCTTGGCATGGAGTTCCTCCAACTATTCTGGAATGGTACTGATGTCCATAGTGCACTGAGCTACTACTTGATGAACTTGTTGCATCCTCTGTCCTAAGACCTCCATGTCTAGATATTCATATAGTTAGATAGTCGGCCCACCCATGTAAGGCTTCAAGCAACTGCCATTTACTTTGCCTAGGAAGGGCTCCCCATTTAGTTTGACTAGCTGGACACACCTCCGTTTTTGACCTCCTTAACCACGTATGGTCCGAGCCAATGCATTATGAATTTTCCCTGAAATTTTTCAAACTTATTTTCATACATCAGCAGTATGCCATTTTCCTTGAAGGTGTGCAACTTGATATGGTAGTTGTACCAGGATGTTTCCTACTGCTTTGGTACATACTGATGAAATATAGCCAAAAACCATTCTTCCTCAATTTCTTCCAATTGTGCAAGCCTTTCCTCCAAAGCTTCGCGATCTGTCATACCTGTGAGTGTTGTTATTCATAGACTAGGTACAATATATTCCATCGGCATGACAACTTCCACACCATAAACTAACCCGAAGGGTGATTGTCCCGTCAAATTCTTGCACATTTTCCTATAAGCCCATAGCATAGTAGGTACGTGCAAGTCCCAATCGGTCCGTTGCATGTGCACACTTTGGTCAATGCAGTCTCCAGTATTTTTTTGAAAGCCTCTACAGTCCCATTGGCTTGTGGGTGGTATGGTGTACTTTTCTGATGATACACCTGGAATTCTTCTCTGAGCACATTGATAGTTTCATTTAGGAAATGTGTTCCATGATCACTCATTAATATTTTCGGATAGCCAAAGTGTGTTAACACATTTTCGAACAAAAACTTCGCAGTTGTACAGTCTTTGACTAATTGCGCTTCTGCCCATCATGTCAGATACTCTATTGTGATGATGATGTAGCACGCGCTTGGCTTTCCCTGAGGTTTGATCGGTCCCACAAAGTCGATTGCCCATTTTTCAAATGTTTGCAATTTCATTTGTGGATTTAATGGCATTTCGTCCCTCTGTGATGGTTTTCCAGTCCTTTGACATATATCGCAAGCCTTAGAGTGCGCTTTTAGACCCTGGTGCATGGTTGGCCACCTCAACCCTGCACGGAGAATCTTTTGTGCAGTTGGTCATCCTGCATAGTGTCCTCCTGCAGCACCCCCATGTGCTTCCGTGAGGATCTGACTTCTTTCAAGTTCAAGTACATATCTTCGCAATATCTCATCATTTCCCATTTTGTATAGGTGTCCCACGATGACAAAACAATACGACGCGTGCACCACCAATTACTTCTTCTGTTGGATGGAGTATTCCTTCAGCATAGTCCCTATTGTCAGAAAATGGATTATATCTTCGAAGTGCCCATCCACGACAGACACCGAAAAGAGTTGTGCATGAGGTAATCCATCCTCCAAATTAGTGGGTTCCTCGCCCATCTCAATGAGCGACAAATGATCTGGTCTTGTGTTAAGGCGTCCCGACTTTACTGCGACCTCAAAATCATATTCTTGGAATAATAAGATCCATCTGCATATGCACCCCCCCAACACAGGCTTATTGACCAGGTATTTCAGCACAGAATGGTTGGTATACATCTTGAAATGTCCTCTGAGCACATGGTGTCGGTATTTTTGGAGCGTGTACACCATCGCAAACCCCTCGCGCTCGGTGGTGGAATAGTTCTTCTCTGCTTTGGACAACCTCCAACTTGCAAATGCAATAGGTTGATCCAAGCCTTCCCCGCCCTCCTGTGTGAGCACTACTCCGAGCGCAATACATGATGCATCAACATGGACATGAAACTCCACATCCCATTTCGAGAAGACCAGGATTGGAGCGGAGGCCAATTTCCCCTTCAAGACATCCAAACTTTTCATGAAATCATCGTTCTAGCAAAATATAACATCCTTTTTCAATAGTTTTTCCATTAGCGCGGTGATTTGGGCATAGCTTTTGATAAATTTTCTGTAGTACCCAGTGTGTCCCAAGGTAGCACGTAGTTGTTCAATGCTTCACAATGCTTCCATATTTAGAATAACAACAATCTTTGCAAGGTCCACCATCAGTCCCTACCTGTAGACCACATTTCCCCTTCTTAAGGGAATGATGAATGTGCACTTTTTAAGGTTCAGTGCAATCTGGTGTCGTAGGCAAGTATCCAACATCAAGAGTAAGCTTGCTACATGGTGCTTAACTAATCTGAAGACAGTCCAATCATCCAGATAGACCTCCAAGAATTTATGGATGTATTCTTTAAATGTGGCAACAACAATGCCCGAAAATATGGATAGTGTGTTCTTCAATCCAAACGGCATAACTATGTATTGAAAGTAGCACCATTCTGTTGCAAATGTCATTTTTCTCCCTCCTTCCAACGCGATCTTAATTTAGTGGTACCCCAAGAAACCATCCGCAAACAAGTATACTTCTTGTCTACCGACATTTTCCAATACTTCATCTGTGAACGATGTCGGGAATGGGTCATGTACACAGGCATCGTTTAGCTTCCTGAGGTCCATGCATATTCTTATTTCACCCTTCTGATTTTTCTCCACTAGCTCAATAATTCTAGCTGCAAACATTTTGTCTAATTCTACGTGGACCTTTTCCTTATATTTTGGATTCAAGCGGTAAGGTCTCCACTTAACCAGCTCTGCATCGGGTTTTAGGATGATCTTCATCATCCCTAAGTTGCCAAGGATCCCTTTTAAATCTGTAATTTTGGTCGGGACTAAGTCTTGTTATTCACGGAGTAACTCAGCGACCTTATCCACCAAGGCATCATCCCAATAGTCTCCAAGCATTTCATACTTTCATTCTGCCTACATTCCAATGTTTAGTTGCTTTGTTTCTAGTGACGCGATGAAATTAGGATCCCCAATCAATGGTCCGCAAACCTCGCAACAGCCTTCTATTTCTGGAATGTTAATATTTTGTGGGTCCTCATCATCCTCCTCAACATTTACATTGTAACACTCCAGCACGCAACTCAGCTATGTCGCCCATTCCGACTGAAGTACTTCCATTGGCTCCTGGGGTATTTTAAAGGTAGTTGCTTTTACTGTTTGTAGCGCATCACCAACAGTATCCCACCAATGATCTTCAAATGTGAAAGTTAACAGAAATCCCTTGTGCAAGATATCCCATTTGCTCACACCATGGTGGAGCTTTGTCTCAGTATATGAATTCATGGGTATGACAGAACAAATGCACCCATTTAGGTTGTAGCTCTTCGTCGTAGACCTTGGTCCATTTTGTGAGGTGCGTATATCGATCATCCCATCCTTCATACTTGTTTGCTAACCGCATCTACGGTTTCCCAAATTGTAGGTGTATCATCCTTCTGCATCCGCGCCAGTCCTCAAAGCTTCTCTAATGCGTACCCCACAGCCTTGCAGGTGTGCCCATTTCAGAGCATTGAATTGTTGTTATTCTAGCACTTCTCTTTCAAATTTGTTCAGGAATTCATCCAGCAAACAAGTATGCTTCTTGTCTACCGACAATTTCCAATACTTCATCTGTCAACGATGTCGGGAATGGGTCATGTACACAGGCATCGTTTAGCTTCCTGAGGTCCATGCATATTCTTATTTCACCGTTCTGCTTTTTCTCCACTAGCTCAATAATTCTAGCTGCAAACATTTTGTCTAATTCTACGCGGACCTTTTTCTTATATTTTGGATTCAAGCGGTAAGGTCTCTACTTAACCAGCTCTGCGTCGGGTTTTAGGATGATCTTCATCATCCCTAAGTTGCCAAGGATCCCTTTTAAATCTGTAATTTTGGTCGGGAAGAAGTCTTGTTATTCACGGAGTAACTCAGCGACCTTATCCACCAAGGCATCATCCCAATAGTCTCCAAGCATTTCATACTTTCATTCTGCCTACATTCCAATGTTTAGTTGCTTTGTTTCTAGTGACGCGATGAAATTAGGATCCCCAATCAATGGTTCGCAAACCTCGCAACAGCCTTTTATTTCTGCAATGTTAATATTTTGTGGGTCCTCATCATCCTCCTCAACATTTGCATTGTAACACTCCAGCACGCAACTTAGCTATGTCATCCATTCCGACTGAAGTACTTCCATTTGTTCCCGGGGTATTTTAAAGATAGTTGCTTTTACTGCTTGTAGTGCATCATCAACAGTATCCCACCAATGATCTTCAAATGTGAAAGTTAACAGAAATCCCTTGTGCAAGATATCCCATTCGCTCACACCATGGTGGAGCTTTGTCTCAGTATACGAATTCATGGGTATGATAGAAAAAATGCACCCATTTAGGTTGTAGCTCTTCGCCGTAGACCTTGGTCCATTTCGTGAGGTGCGTACATCGATCATCCCATCCTTCATACTTGTTTGCTAACCGCATCTACGGTTTCCCAAATCGTAGGTTATCATCCTTCTGCATTCGCGCCAGTCCTCAAAGCTTCTCTAATGCGTACCCCACAACCTTGCAGGTGTATCGTGTAGTGCCCATTTCAGAGCATTGAATTGTTGTTATTCTAGCACTTCTCTTTCAAATTTGTTCAAGAATTCATACAGCGTGGTCAATCCGTCATACATAGGAAGATCTCTCACCTCAGTTGTCACACAATGCAGTGATCTTACCATCATGTTGCAACTGAGTGTGGTTACCTCATGTAACCGGTTCTGCCATCGTTCTATTTCTTCATCTGAATCAAAAGTGCAGGAGCTTTCGCGCTCCCACGAAATTTTTCCATCTGCTGTTGGATTCACCCAATCTTGCTCTTGAGAAGTTATCTTGTAGAGATAGTCTAGTTCGTCCTTGCTCTCGTCGTTGTGCACTAGCTCTGTGTAGCACGATCCTTCCACAGGGTCTAAAGGTACCACTATGTGTAGTGACTTTTTTTCGAAAATCATTTTGTGCTTCTTCAGATTTATCACTCCGTTCAGATCAGTGGCCCAATCTATTCCCAGTAGCATGGGATAGGGATTGCTGTCATCGACAATATCTATCACCTCGCAATCTTCAAGTGTGCTCGCACCTTCAATGTCTACTATTATCCCCTGCAATCTTCCCATCTATAGGATCTTCTACTGGTTTGCCATCTATAATTGAATAGGAGACCACTGCAACGCAGGCCTACCCATGTGTTGCCATGTTTGCTTTGGTAGTATGTTTGCATCTGATCCTAAATCTAGAATCACTTGATCCATTTCATATTCTTTGATTTGCGTAGTCAGTCTCATTTCCCTTCCTATTCGCAATGCATGCTTTCCGAACTTCCGAACTATGCATGGTTCTACTGACCTAGCACATATAGTGATGAGTTCTTGTACTCTTTTCACTCCCTCGAGCATTGAGTGATCCCTCCTCGATTCTAGCTGATCCTTACTACCTAAAGTGGAGGCCTCCGTGAAGCTCTTCTTAGCTTCCACGAATGTCTCCTTCGCATGCTCCAAATCAAATTCAGATTCCTTTGTAGGAGCCTTGCGAACCCACGCACTTTCTTCAGGTTGCTTACCTTTGTCATCTCCTGTCGTGATACCGCTTTGGAGCACGATGTTTACAGTCGGGTCCTTGTCGCACAACCCAAACCTCATCATTTGTAGTTTCTGAGTCGCGGGAGGCTAGAGTACTCCTTTATCGCGCAACCTCGCTATCATTGCAGGGAAATCCTCCATCTCATGATCAAATTGGGTACAATATAAACATGATGCTCTCATCAGATTTGTACAATTGCGGGCACAATGCCCTGGACCTCCACAATTGTAACAGATCAGTTGTTTGCGACCCCTTCCTGGTGCCATTCCACCTCAACCTCATCTGCAGCCCTGAAATTTAGCGCGCGCCATCCCTGCATTTGGATCGAGGGCTCTCATTTTGGTCTGCACTCTATAGGCAGGATTCTGATACATCATTACCTCGTAACTTCTGCAGGTGCGCTCATCATGGCCTTCCGACCTACAGAAATTACAAAACAATTGTTGGGACATCTGCGTATACTTTTGTATTAGGTGACAATTATCTGTAGTGTGTTTTCCTCCTATCTAAAAGATCGCACACCATAATGCAGGCATCGCACTCGGTCCTTCTTGTGCCTCTGGTCTTAATGGCATGGACCCTCCTCTCGCCAAGTAGTTCGCGAAGACTGGAGAATGGTCCTTGCCATGCCCCTGGTCTTTGCATTTTATGCACCATACCTCCTTGCACGCCTCTGGCCGAGTTGTCTTGTCCTATTTCAAACTCTGCATTTTGAGCCACAAATTTTGCAGTTGCATGTGTATTTGTTGGACTCCCAGGCCAGGATCTTGTATTGGAGTTTTATGCAGTCTCATTGCAATCTCCAAAGCTTCGGCCTTGGTGGATATCTTTTGATGTGACAGTGCCATCCTTAAATGTGGTGTTAATGACACTACAAACCATGTGTTGTGCTATTCATTCGTCAAGGTCATGTTGGCTTCGTGAATCATACTCTTCAGTCTCTGATCCAGATCGCATGGGGTCTCACCTAGAAGCATCGCAATTTCCTTAAACCCGATAATCAACTGTGTCTCTGATTTTGGCCTACTAAATTCCATGTTCAGTGTGGCCTAGATATCTATGATCACCACATTTGGATGGTCATTAGAATGCTTAATGTACCATTTCAGTGCATAATCTTGCAACGCGCTCACCAGTGTTGCCTTCTTTATATTTTCATTGACGACTCCGTGGGCTTCCCATACAGACTTTACTACGAACCAAAATTGGTATGGATCTCCGTTCCCTACTCTTGTTAATACCAGTAATTTTATCGCACTCGCCATATTGAACTGTGGTGGTAGCGGAGGTGGTGTGGGCAGAGATGGGGTTGACGATGGTGAAACTGGTGGCGTTGTAGGTGGGGGTGGTATGTGCAGAATTACCTACCTTATCAGACTAATCACACTTCTCGAAGAAACTTTCGCAATCTCTTCCTCTAATTCCCCCCGCGGCGAAATCAAGGGGCTATTTTCTATCTCTGTATTGCCTTCTTTTCAATAGATCCTCCCACTTCGCGTAGCCCTAAACATCAATTTATTTGCATAACCCACTTTTCACACAATAGCTTTTTAATCCAAGTGTTCAACGATTTAATGTACTTACCTCGCAGTCCTTTAAGGAAGCATTGTTTCGCCTCGCTGTAGATGATTGTCGTGTCTATCGCGAACTTGGTGATAAACCCTCCTATAATTCGATCGAGCCAATGGTCCACAATGCACACGATCTTATCTTCCTATGCTTCTAGACTGCACACCAATTTTGGAGTCCACACAATCGGTTTATCGAGCCTACACCTTCCCTGATCGTCTGCTACCTTCGCGATCCACTCATACAACTCAGAGGGGAAGGATGCAAAGAAAATTTCGTGGATTTCTGTATATAAGTAGCGCTCTAACCACTGTTCCTTTTATACTCGTAGATTCTTGTTTTCCTGCGCCGCGAACTCATGAATATTTCTATCCAATCACCCTTCAATTTCTTTATTTGTTGGATTCCAGTGATACGACATCAAACATCCCTTATGCAGATCCTGGTCCTGGCAGCAGAACCATTTATTGGCTTGTTGGGGCCTTACCCAGGTTCAAAGGTGATTTAGCCAAACAAATCCTGGTACTCTAGCCCTTTCAGCAATAGTCCTCAGAGCGCAGATTGAGGTCTCACCCAAAGCAGTATGGGAGGGTACTAGAACTAGGTTTCTACACCCTAGAGATGTTTAATGGTTTCAAGTGGTCTACAGTTACGGACGTTGCTACGCGCACCTTCCTGTACCTCGCAGCCTAAGATACTGCCTTCGCGCAGCCTTACTCAGGGGCTGAACAATGTTATTACCCAAGTTCGTACTAATCATCCAATGTTAGTTGATTAACTTAGCTTATTTGTATGCTTTCAGTTATACTTAATAATATTCACAATTCGTATAAGTGCGCGCGGTAAATAAACAGTATAATTGCAATTGATATCAAACATGTAATAAATTAGAACATATGCATAGAATTGGTAACAAAACCTTTCTTTATTAATCTTTTCTTTGGTTACAGACTCAACTCCACCCTGCGCACTCAGTTGCAAGTGTCTGTGCACTCAGCTGTGGACTCTACTAGGCCTCTACGCACTCAGCTGCATAGCCTCTTCCTACTACTACGACCCAAGGCACACTTAGATTCTTCTTCTATGCTTCTCTATCTCATTCTATCCATTAGATTCCATATTGATGATGATATCTTTACAACTCAGGGCCTCGCTCTATCTAGACAATCCCATGGTCTGTGGACCATGGCTAGCCCAACATTACATTCAAACTTAGGGCGGACAGCCCGATGACTCTAACATACATTTCGCACCCGCAATTCGTGGATCTTTACAATAATATCACTCAAAACTTGGGTTTTGAGCCCCAAAACATGTTGTGGGGGGATTCCATGCCCAACATGCATGATCTATGATGAATGAAGAAGCCTTACCATGAAGCCCTCCTAGGCACATGTAATGACGAACTCTCTTGCCCTAGCATTGTTCAAAGCAATAAATGCATAAATTCATGAAGCCTTAAATGCCTTTCTAAAGATGCCCTAATCCTAATAAGCTTAAAGGCCCAAGTCTTAGAAGAAGAAACCCTAGCACTGTCCAATACATAAGATACTAAAGGTTTCCTTCGGTAAAATGCATAAACAAAGTTCCAATCAAACACAGGTTCTCATAAGATATTATCCTTTTCGGCCAGGTAGAGTACTTCCTTCAAATAACTTTAGCCCCTATTCACTTTCTTTCATGGATGTCCATATTAAATGCAATGTTACATATCTAGTTAGAACAGAACAAAAAACAATACTGAAATTTTTGAATTCACAAGATCCTAGGAGAAAGAATTTGTTAGAAAAAATTATTGCCAACAAAAGTATTTTCGCTTGTAAATCTTGGGAAAACATTTCACTAATAAGAAACAGTTACAACTATGCTTAACATATGAATGATTTTTGTCTCCAACGTTTTAAGTAGAAAATGATTCCAACTGAAAGAACTCAAGCTTTAGGTCAAGACAAAATTTATATCAATGTAATGCATAATATCACAAAAGTAACGTACATAAGGTAAAATATCTTGTTCATAAACATTTCAAAGCTTTCACGAGAAAAATATCATGTTAGTTACGGCCATTCTGAGATAGCTAAACAAGCACAAGCAAGGAGATAAATTTAGGAAGGTTGGTGGTGTGGGTCAATAAGCATTAGGATATTTAACTTTATTTGACATACATTTGTCTTTTGGATTGAAATATTTTCGATGAACACAAGCAAGTCGCGATTATTTGATTTTAGACATTGCAGTATGGTAGAAGTGTCTCAATAGTTATGAAGCACACCTTTGGCTCAGCAATCAAAACTAAGTGAAATTTATTCTATTAAAGTCACTTGAGACTTATACATAGCCGCATATTCAATAAGCAACTCCCTTAAGAAGGCAATTCAGTCCATGGTAATAGCATTGGTCAACAAACCTCGTCGAAGTGAGGCCACATGCATTTTGACACCCTTGTACATACTTTTTGATTAATGAAAAATCTTTGACCTACAAAACAAATAACACACTATACTCACACACAACGCAATAAGAAAGCCCGCGTCGATGTTATGCACTACTTTAAATGGGTTTAGTAGCCTTGGATGGCTCTAACAATCATACTTGAACGTATATGAGGTTAACTAAGTTAACCAACAAAACATGCCTTCAACAATGGTAACTAGACTTACACTCCATTTACTGCATTAAACAATCAAGCGAGGCTTTAATAATTGTAACCAAACATACAAGTCATTGATCAAGTTAACCAACCTAACACACCTTTAATAGTGATAACCAAAATGTACATGTTACTAATCAAGTGACCATTTTTTAGTGCCTCTAACAGGTGCAATTGAACATAAATGTTGTTGATGGGGTTGACCTATCTAACATACCTCCCATAATTGTAGTCAAACATACATGTTGATATGGTTAATCTCCTAGATAATGTTAATCAAAAATACATGTTAATATCCAACCTAACATGTCACTAATAGTGACAATGGAATGTGCATATGTCAATGACTAAGCTAATTGACCTCATATGTTGTTCATTGAGATGATTAACACATAATTGACTAAGCTGACCAAGTTGACAAACCATTGTTTTTGTCATTGAACTCACATGCCTTTAATAGACACAACTAAATGTACATGATGTTAAACTAGTAAACCATCATGACATGCCTTTAACAGTAGTAACAAAGTGTGCAAGTTCTGGATTGGGAAAACCAAACTAATATACCTATGATAATCATAACTCACCATACATGTTTGTTGTGATCAACCCTTCAAGTATTCCCTCGCTTCTATACAAAATTAAGTGTGCCATACAACTCTCAAAATAACTTTGACACATATACAAATTAAGTTTGTATTTACTTGTTCAATTTGTGTTAAAGTGTTTCCTCTTTAAAGGTCACACGTTTGGATCCAAAGGAAATTAAGGTATGTACACCTCCATAGATTAAATAGTTAAAGCAATAAATGGAGGGAATCCCTTATCTCACAAACAAGGGGGTCTCATATGTCAACTTGGCAGCTACTTGCATTATAACTTAATATTAAATACTATTCTTATTTTTTCTATTAATATGAATGCCTCTAATATTTAATATATTTTGAAGGATATTACCACTCAACTAATTAGTGAAGTATTTAATATTGGATGAGAGATTTGTAAGGCTGAAATTTTGACTACCTAGGGTTAAATTTCGTGTTTGCATTATGTCAATGAAAAATTAGATTTCACACCTCTCGAGGAATCAATCAAAATCATTTACACATACCAATCAAAGGCATTCAATAGATGGTTAAAGTAGTGTTTGGGAGGATTTCATTGTCAAATCCATCCAAGGGTTTCCAAACTAGAGAAACAAGGGCATGTGTTTGATTTATGGGCCAACATTTGAAAGATTTTTATGAGGAGAGGAGTTGGTGGGAGTCCTTATGGAAAGGCCTTGCACCTCTTCCTTTATTTCTTAAAATAGGCTTGAGATAAGTGATTATAGGTATATGATACATATAACATGAAAATCACTCACAACACAACAATATTGAACATTTGCATGAGATGTAACTTAATTTATTTTCAATATATTTTTTCTTTAAAAAAGGAAAGATATGCTACCATGATGAAATATAATGATTCAACAACATTGGGCACCAAGCAAATGACTTGGACCACGGATGTTATGTATGATGACAATCATCCACCATAAACTATGATTATTAGCCACTTTGACACCCCTCATTTATGGTCACTCATTGAATATTCTCATGAAATTTGAGATCCCTCGACATGGTTAACATGCTTTGGTTAACACAATCTAGTATGGTGTGAGGGTCTTGCCTACAATGCAAGCCTTCTAACATCATTTACAACAACATTTCTTAACAAACGGAATTTGACATTGCTTCATAATTTTTCCTTTATATATGAGAAAGAAACTAAATGTTACTTCTCCCTTATCCAAGATAATTCTCTTGATTACAAATTGAACAATGTATCATGACATTTCCTTTCTCTCTTCATGTGAACTTGCTTAATTAGCATCTAGATACCTTGTGATATAAAATTGAATGTATGTATTATATTTTGTAATTGTGTCAATTATTCATTTTTTATGTCTTACTATTGTGTTAATGGCCTTCCAATGCATGGTCAGTATTGAATTAAAATTTTGACATGGAAAACCCTAATTTTGCAATTTTGGCAATCATAGGCACAATGCAGGGACAACCTGTATCCATCTTGGTGGACAGTGGGGAAAGCCAAAATTTTATTGATGCATAGTTGGTGGAGTGTAGAGGCATTCAAAAATTGATATATATCCTGAACAACGTGCGCCACAGAGGATGCCCATGCTTCACCTCAATTGTATTCTTGATTGATGGTTTGATATGTTGAGGATATGGTTGATGGTTTGATATTGATGTCAAAATCCTTCCTTAACCCTTTAGACAAGGAGGTTTCTCCTCAAGTATCTCCAATAATATCCTATGAAGAGTCATAAAATTTAACTTAGAATTATGGCCCACCGTGATCATCTAATAATTAATTGAAATAGCACTAGACCCCAATTTAGGGATTGGGTTGATCATATGGTGGGACTATACTAGTGGGAACCCTAAATAAATGGCTTGAAAACCCCTTGACTTTCTACCTTGATGGTATTCATCTCCCAAATTTCTTGTTGGATACACAAGTCCTATAAAACCTCACAAGGAAGATGAGAGGGAGTTGACAAGGACATTAGGTTGTCCTAAAACATCATAAAGTGCGTCCACATGGATGAACATGGAATGGGAATTAAGGTCATAAAGTAGACTAGAGTGTTAGAGAAATAGGGTGCATCAAAATATTTTTGGAGTGTCCCAAAGGGAAATATACAATTCTTGTCTCCTCTAAAACACAATATACATTTATTGTAGTGATAGTAACCACAAGATTCTTAAAACTAGTGGTATAGTGTTCCGTCATGACTGAATATGTGGCAAAGAAATCTAAAGCTTTTGACTCACTAACATAAAATAGATCATGGGGCTGAATCAAAATTTCAAGGGACATGTCAAGGATCTCCAGTAAAATGGGGTTAGCATTCAAAGGCTACCATCCAAATAACTTAAGGAGATTGGGGCATATTTAGAGGAGGCCAACTCAAGACACCATAAGTAAGACAAGGGGGAAAGTATCTAACAAATATGGTTAGAGTATGCATCAAAATCCCCATCCTTGAATGAATTGGTGGTTTACACAAGGCTCATGAGATAATATGGGATGGATGGTAGATTAGCATGGTCAAAAAATAAGAGAAGGGTTTTATCTACTAAAGGAATATGGGATGGAGGTTATGTATAAGTTCATGGAGGCATTTAGCTTGTTTGACAAGGATCAGGAGGTGGATGTATCACAACAAAGGAGCTTGGGATAGTAATGCATTCTTTGGGTTGAAACCCCAATGTATATTGGAAGTGGTCAAAATGTTTTATATTCTACATCTTGATATTTCAAAGTTTATCACCAACTTTTTGTGGTCACTGCTATTTTAGAATAGATTTTTCAGTGCTTACCACATTGCATAAGGATTTTTTTTCCCATGGATATTGCTCACAATGTGGTCCAGTACTCCCTCCAATATCATTCTCCAAGCCTTGGCTACATCTTTCTTCCAATGAGAAATGTCTTGGGCATCTTATTCTACTTGCTTTGTAACATCTCTCTTGATGTATTCTAGCAATCCATTGTCATCAAATACCTCCTCCATGTGATCCTTCCATTCAATGAAATTAGAGTTTCCTTCCAAGGAACACTCTAGCCTTAATCTTTTGAGGGTCATCTTCTCAACTCTGAAGAGATCTTGTTATAATGAACTGCAAATTCAAACCTCCTCAGAAACAAATTCTAAATTAGTGCTCTGATACGATGTAGAAATTATGGTGTAGATTTACAATTGTTCATAAAGTTTTTTCAAAGAGTTCTTGTTATAATGAACTGCAAATTCAAACCTCCTCAGAAACAAATTCTAAATTAGTGCTATGATACGATGTAGAAATTATGGTGTAGATTTACAATTGTTCATAAAGTTTTTTCAAAATCACAATACTCTACTACTCTACGGAAGTTAATTCACAATTTATAACAAAAAATTCACACATAAAATAAGATGCACACAATACTTTTGTCTATTTATATTACAAAAGATGCAGGTTAGATAGGATTTTAGGAAACTTACATATGTATCATATTGATAAAATTTTCCACCTAACTTATATAATCTGTGACAATTTAATTTTGGCTTTTTCTTTTTTTAATATGTAGTTTTTCCTCTCTCGGATCTTTTGGTTCTATTCCATGGATATTGTATCAGCGGTAAGAGGAGAATACTAAGTCTAATACGAGATCCAAGAATCTTCCAATGTAAATGATTTTATCATTAATGAAAACATAAAATTTATCATTAATTTATCATTTGGGGTTTTCTCCAAAACATAATTGAGATACATGGATGACAACATTTTAGTGCTTTCACCATTTTTCACCCAATAAAGGGCACTATCACTATCAAAGGTATATTGTGCACAAATAATTTGAAACAATCATGGTAAGCTCTTATAAAAGTAATAAAATTCATTTGGGTAAATATCTGAAAATTATTTTCATTGTTGAAGAATTCATAATTTTAACAAGAAGCTTTATTTTGGAGGTCTATTTGGTCAAGCACTTCATGATATTTCTTTCCAAATCTCTCATTTATTTCTTTGCAAATGGTCATTCTCAATACTTCCTTTAAATAAGTATTAATAATTACAATACTATATAAGTTTGACTAAATTTTTTTCCTCCCAAAAGAAATTAAATTAAAATAAATTTTGTTTTTCTTCCAACATTATTTTATTTTTTAAAAAACCTAAAGATAAATAAATTTAAATGTCCATCAATCTTCCTCAGCCCATATTTAAAAATCTATAATATTTTTTTGTTTTTCTTTCAAATTTATTTTATCTTCCAAAAAAACATTAAAGATAAATAAATTTAAATGCACACCAATCTTCCTCAACCCATATTTAAAGTATATGATCACGATTGAATTGAAACAAATACATTACCCAGCTGCTCTGCCTATTAATGAATCAATAAACTTGTAAATATGCCTTTTCGTAAAACTAATGAAGACTTTTCCATGATTGAAGTGTGATTTAAATATTTAATAATCGATAATGTGGGTATGTTTAACCACACTAGTCCGCTCTGAAAAAGAATTCCTCACGACAAAAAGGAATATATATAACACAAGCTTAATCAACATTCCTCACACCAAAAAGAGTTACCTGGTTGTGGTTCCCATACCGAGTTCTTATCTTTATATTTTCTGGAGTGGAAAAATTATACGCTAGTATTTGAATTTGGTTGTTTCAAACAAATGGGAGAGGAACAGGAAAGGGTGAGAGATGCCATTGTCAACGCGCAGCGGCACGGACGTACAGAAAGTAACAGAGAATTGGTTGTCAATATTCTGAGGTGCGTGGGAGCCTTTCTACCAAACCCAGGTGTCAAGCGTGATTGTTATGGGCTAATTTACAGAATTTAACATTTTCAGAAAATGTTAATTTACGTGATTTAGATGATCCATGGCAAATATATGATCCATTGCAAATACAGAACTTACGGCGGCGCAGAATTAGTCTAACCCATGAAATTGTGAATGATGACTATCAGTTGGCATCAGATGATACAACATCTAAAGAGGAAGCGCTAAGTTTAAAAATGAGGAGCCTGCAAAACAATTGAAATGCAACCACTTTTATCATTCACATTGCATTCTCGAATGGTTTAGTCGTAACATCTCCTGTCCCACATGCAGACATCAGCCTACATTTTCTCCACAACGATGATCACCTCCTAGGGTTCCTCTATTTATTTCATAGAATTTGCATTGTTTATGGATCTATTCATTTTACTTAATTGATGCATGCCGTTGGTTCACACTTTCACGACAAAGATGGGTTTCCAGGATTCAGCGATTTATTCCTTTTATTTATTTCATAAAGATTTTACTTCATTGATGTGTTATGTTGGTACATTCTATCCAATATTAACATAGTTTTGCAGCAAATATTGATGGGCTTCTGTTTACGTAAAAATTCCTGGTAAAGAAATTTCCAGAGCCTTCTATGGACAAAATTCCTTGTAAAGAAATTTCCAGAGCCTTCTATGGACAACTATTTTTTATGGAAAAAGTAAGTTTCAAATGAAAAAGTGAGATGTGAAATTACATAGAAATTTAAGTGATGTAAAATTACATGGAAATTTAAGTTATATTTAAATGAGTGGAGAAAGGAAGTAATAAATAAAATGAAATATTATACATTATTGATATTGACATTGTTTAAAGGTTCTAAATAATGATTTTATATTGAGGTATACTTGTTTTTTATAATGGTTTTCATTATTTATGGATGAGGAGTTATCAGTAAAATTTAAACTGAGAAGTGGTCAAATAAACTAATATAAACCTACGGAATGACATAATAAATCTTTTGAGATAACATAAATCTTTTATGGTTATATTCATGTCATAGTGTCAAGGTAACCAAAGTAGTCAAACAATTGTGATTAAGCTCATAACACTACATTTGTTAATATTGAATACGATTACTTAATCATGAACAAATTTAGTGATTGTTCCAATCACTAATTAATACTTTGGGTTTGGTATGCTTATTAGTAGTATCTTTGTTGATCCATAATTCATTGGAATGCTTATTGGAATGCTGTTGGTTCCGAGATTTATTCCTTTTATTCCTTTTCTTTATTTCATAAAGATTTTACTTCATTGATGTGTTATGTTGGTACATTCTATCCAATATTAATATTAACATAGTTTTGCAGCAAATATTGATGGGCTTCTGTTTACTTAAAAATTCCTTGTAAAGAAATTTCCACAGCCTTTTATGGACAACTATTTTTTATGGAAAAAGTAAGTTTCAAATGAAAAAATGAGATGTGAAATTACATAGAAATTTAAGTCATGTAAAATTACATAGAAATTTAAGTTATATTTAAATGAGTGGAAAAAAATAAATAAATAAAATGAAATATTTTACACTATTCATGTTGACATTGTTTAAAGGTTTTAAATAATGATTTTATATTGAGGTATACTTGTTTTTTATAATGGTTTCATTATCCATGGATGAGGAGTTATCAGTAAAATCTAAATAGAGAAGTGGTCAAATAATCTAATATAAGCTGGAGTAATGACATCTAATAAATCTTTTGAGATAACATAAATCTTTTCTGGTCATATTCTTGTCATGGTATGTTTATGCTCAGATTTTATCTTAGTGTCAAGGCAATCAAAGTAGTCAAACAATTGTGATTAAGCTCATAACACTACATTTGTTAATATTGAATATGATTACTTAATCATGAACAAATTTAGTGATTGTTCCAATCACTAATTAATACTTTGGGTTTGGTATGCTTATTAGTAGTATCTTTGTTGATCCATAATTCATTGGAATGCTTATTTGTATAAGTATTTACAAGGGTGTATAGTTAGGAATGTTATATAGTTAGGAATGTTAGCATGCAACACCTTGTAAGAACCATAGTACTTTGGTGATAATTTCTTGAGAGACATTTGTTTGTATGATTGTATTAGTAAAAATATCCATTCACCTACATCAAAACTTCTTTCACTTCGATGCCTATTGTTTCATTCAATTCTGCACCAAAGTGGGGTTATCCTTTAAAAGTTGGAGAACTTGTTGTTGATGATGGATGTGATCTTTCACTGTCTGAAACCTTTTTCTTTTTTATATGTATTTATATCTTGGGAGTTTGGGGAGTGGTAATTCTTGCCAATACATTACAAGATATGGTCGGATTCATTTATCAAAATATGGTCTTATTCATTTATTGATGCTTGATGTGATCTTTCACTTATTGAACTTTTTTCTTCTTCATATGTCCTGCTATCTTGAGAGTTTGAAGACTAGTAATTCTTGCCAATGCTTTATATAAGATATGGTCAGATTCATTTCTTATTTCTATGGGGTTGGTTCATCATGAGTATCCTTTTCTTTTGACTTTTGTTGATCATTTTCTTCTTGATATTTCACTTCTTGAATTTTATTCTTCTTGATATGTCTTTCTATCTTAAGAATATGTTGGGTCTTCAATCCAACAATAGATTCTATGAAATCATGATTAACATTACTTTCTTTATCATCATAAGTTTCATCCACTACCTTTTCACCATTAGAAGGTATTTTTTGTAGTAGTTTTGTCCCACCTTCCTTCAAACTTTCCATGTCTTTCTTCAAATCTTCCATGCCTTTTTCTCAATATGATTTCATACCATCAATATCAGCTTCCATGGCATAGATAAAACTATTTATCTTAGCTTCGATGCCATTTTTCAAATCGTCCATCCAATTTTGATTACTGGAGTCATTCTTTTTCTTGATTTTAGGATCTCTATCTTCAATCTGTTGTTGTATCTGCAAAAGTTCAAATCTCCAAGTTCAGGAATTGAAACATATGGTAGCACTCTAAGTCCTCCTTCCAATCGAAATTGGATTCTCCACGAAAGATTTATGCATAATCTCCCAAAATAACTTGATTATATCATTTTTAGTAGAGCTAACTTGTACTAAGTTCCAAGTGTCATTGTGTCTCTTTATCTGAACCTTGAAAAGAACATTTAAGCCACTCACTATGGCACAAGGTTTCAAAAGAGACAATAGTTACTGCAAACCCTAATGCAAGTGCTAAGATGGGGAATTAATCATGAGCTTAAAGGAATATTAAAAGCAATGATTTTTCTCATCATGTCATGCAATGCAGATAAAAATGCACCCTTAAAAGTATATGAATTAGGATAAAACATGAAGAGAACTTTATTTTGAAATTTAGGGTTTCTTCCTAACCTTAATATGGTCCACATTATGAAAACCAATTTGAAGTCATGTTTGTCCATACACAATGCCTGCATTGATTCTGATGCATATTATAGAAGGATGAATCATTAAAGAAACCAAACACCCTAAACCCTAATGCAATCATGAAGTCAATAAGTGAAAAGTGATGAATGAATGCAATATGTATCCAGTGAGCATGTACATTAATAAGGTTCAATGCGAATATATTTCTATTACTCTACCTATAAAGGAGCTACTTCACATAGCGTTTTGTAAGAGCTTTTATTTTGTGTGAACGCTAAATAGAAGCAAGATTAAATATATTTTTTTCAAAATATTTTACTTCAGACGACCATTGAAACAATGTAGAAAACTTTGTCTATTTATACTAGTAATTTATCAATCTTAATTTTATATTGCCATTATTTCCGCGCATATATATTACAGAAGATTCAAGTTTGAGCTTTTTTGAATAGAATTTTTGGAAAATTACATATGTATCACATTGATGAAATTGTCGATCTAACTTATATAGTCCGTGACAATTTAACTCTGGCTTTTTCTTTTTTTAATATGTAGTTTTTCCTCTCTCGAATATTTTGGTTATGTTCCATGGATATTGTATCAGTAACAGGGAATACTAAGTCTAATACGAGGTCCAAGAATCTTCCAATGTAACTGATTTTATCTTTAATGAAAGTTAGTAGAGGATATGATGTGGCGAGCCCACTTGGTCCCACGCCAGCTCAATTCCTTACGGTCCTTCGCGGATATTTTGGTTTGATTGCTGATATTTTGGTTTTGATTTGGTAATTGAATGCGGTAGGTGATTGTTAATCAACCCCCGGTACTTACCTGTCCTTGCTGCGACACCTATCCGCCTCGAATCTGCTGAAACCCTAATCTCTCTACTACCCTTTTCCCTTTGTCAACTCGCGCTCATTTGGCATTTTCACTCCGTCGTTTTCGCTGCTCTGTGGTCCGGTTCTGATACTCGGCTCCATTTATGGTTGCTCTTCGCCTGTGGTAATACACTGTCACGGTTCTGATGGTTTGTTAGCTAAACGTTGTGGTTCGATATTGTCTTCATGTCCGTGTGCTTGGTTCAGGCGTTTGCTGGTAAGTTGTGGCTCTTTTGCTTCGCATTATGTTGGTCCTTCGTGACTTTGCTCAATCGACTGGTTATCCCTCTGTATTTGTTGTTTGTCTCGGTCAATGGCGCTGCAATTTTATGGTAAATCTTGGTGTTGAGGGTTTCTGGTTTGCTCAGTTGGCAATGTGCAGTTGGTTGGTCTGCAACTTGGTATTCTCCGGCACTCGACTCGGTGCTCAGGTAATTTAATGGTTCCATGCTATATTTCTTTATCTGCTTTTCGAACTGTAGCTAACAAGGCTCGGCCCCTCCGTGGTCAGGGTTTCGTCTCGGTGAGTTGTGGACTCGTTCACCTACAGGTATGGCTCTCTCCCTTTAGCCATACATGCTTTGCTTCTAGCTAGTTCGTCTTTAACCTTACGGTTTCGTTTCTGGTCCGAGGGTTTTGTTATGCCACCAAACCCTAACTTACTTCTTTGCCATTGTTACAGGTGACCGGTTCCGTGACTCTTCACAAAGGTTTCGGTCAATGTTCTTCCGGGTAGTTCTGTTCTCTTTCTTGGTTGATTTCGTGGCTCTTTGGATTTCCTGTGTCTGCTTGTGTCGATAGTATGTATACTTAAATGCCCCAGTGGCTTTCTGCTCTTTACTGTAGTTTCGGCGTCTGTGTATTTATTTGCTGTAGCGTTTGAGGGTTTGGGTTACTCCCACCCGTAGCCGTGGTGTATTGGTTTTCTATAAATTCTGTCAGTGGATGATTCGGTTCATCGAACCCTCCTCACGCAATTCATTTATGTAATATTTAATTGGACAGGCCTGCAATGTAATATATATTGGAATTTGCAAATTTACGGTTAATCTTTGATATTATTTCTTACCGGGTTTCGACCGTGGGTCGTTGTACTCCTCGACTCTGTTCGCCTTTTTCCGCCTGCTGTTCACTCTCGTCTTGACTTGTCTTGAGACTCGGGGTATTAGGAATGTCAGTCCTGTATTTACCTGTAACGATATTTGTTATGCGATAATATATATATGCGTGAACTTGTTTTGTGACTCTTTGTCACTGTGTTTGCCTGCACGAATTATTTGTACAGAAATATATATGGATAGAAATCTTTAATGCAGAGGACTCATGTATTTCATTCATACATCTATTTGTGCACAGAATATTTAGATGAAGGGAAATTTAACTTCTATTTCTTTAATTCTCTCTTTCAATTACTTAGCTGCTGAACCCCACTGGGTTATTTTGTCTGTGTTTTTATACAATAGGTACAGGTAGTTAGATAACTGTAGATAGTTATCTTTTACAGTTTGTCAGATAGTTACTTTATTTCAGTTTTGCTTGGTAGTTACTAAAACTTACTCTACCTGTCTATTCGTTTGTCTACCTTGTCTCTCTGGTCCCACAAAGGGTTGTTGTTTACATTATTGGTATTAATCTAATTCTAACCACTACAATTAACACCTGTTGCTACAGTAAAGTAAAATAAATAAAAATTAACCAACAGAAACTAAATGCTGTAGTTGACTTTGGTAGAAAATAAAAATAAAAATGCAAGAACCTGACAGACTTGTTGTCCTTTGTCGAACTGTTCATCTTTCCCAATCTTCTTCAGAAACTTTGTCCGCCCTATCTCGGTCTTCGCCCTGTCGACCAGATGCTCCTGCATCAGGCTGCCGGGGTAAAAGAGAGATCTCATGGCTCCTTTCCATGAGCTCCTCCACCGAGTAGCCCGCCTTCCGAATCTGTGTCTCATCGAGCCAGGAACTGTCCTCCATTGGACGGTCCTTCCACTTGACGAGATAATGCAGATACTCCTTTCTGCGCGTCCTCTTGGCTACCTGTGTGTTGATGATTCCTTCGATTTCATGAGTCTTAACTGAAGGTAACTGTTTCTTCCAAAGACTGCTCTCGAACTGGGTGTCCCGTTATGGCTGTACCATTTTTCCGTCTTCTGCCTGGTCATGATATGGGAACAGGTCTGCCACATTGAATATGGGCGATATGCCTATATCAGGTGGCAGCTGAATTTCATATGCATTCGCTGAAAACTTGCGAAGAATTTTGCATGGGCCGATTTTCTTAAACTTCAGTTTGTTATACGTACCCTTAGGAAACCGTTCCCGACACAAATGCGCAAGAACTTCGTCTCCAACCTCAAAATGTACCTCACGCCGTTTGATGTCTGCATGCTGTTTATATTTCTGCGTGCTGTCGTGTAATCTCAATTTAACTTTCTCGTGCAGTTCGCTCATTGCTTCGGCAAAATCTTCCCCGTCTGCACTCCTCCTTTCTAGCTGTCCTAAGTCGCGTAATTCATGTACTCCCCGCGGATGCATACCATATAAGATTTGGAATGGGCTCAAACCTGTGCTCCGATTAGGCGAATCGTTATAAGCGAATTCTGCCTGGGCCAGAGCTCGATCCCACAATCGCGAGTTTTCCCCTGTCAAACTTCGCAATAAGTTGCCCAAACTCCTGTTCACCACCTTCGTCTGTCCATCAGTCTGCGAGTGATACGCGGAACTGAAATTTAACTGTGTGCCCAGCTTTTTCCACAGGGTGCGCCAAAAATTCCCTGTAAATTTTACATCCCTGTCTGAAACTATAGTTTTTGGTAAGCCATGTAATCGAACTACTTCTGTGAAGAAGAGATGTGCCACGTTAGTGGCATCGCTAGTCTTCCGGCACGGAATGAAATGAGCCATCTTTGAAAATCTATCCACCACCACCATCACTGAATCATAACACCGCTGCGTTCCAGGCAATCCTAGGACAAAGTCAATGCTGACTGAATCCCATGGTCTGCTTGGAACTGGTAGGGGCGTATATAACCCAGTATTCTGGCTGTGCCCTTTCGCCAGTTGGCAGATTTTACACCTGGTTACATACCTCTGTACATCCCGACTCATTTTCGGCCAGTAATAAAAATGTCCTAGCTGTTCCAATGTTTTATCAACGCTAAAATGTCCTGTAAGAGCAAAGCTCTTCTGCTTAAAGCATCCGCCACTTTGTTGGCTTGCCCACTTATGTGCTTCAATACGAAAGTAAAACTTTGTAGGTACTCCACCCACTTGGCGTGCTTATGGTTCAATTTGTGCTGCTGTGTTATGTACTGTAACGCAAAATTATCAGAGAACAAAATGAACTCATTACCTAGTAAGTAGTGCCTCCAATGCTTCGAGGCTTGAACCACTGCATAGAATTCTTTATCGTATGACGAATACTTCTGCCGACTTTCATTTAGTTTCTCACTAAAGAACGCCACTGGTCTGTCCTCTTGACTGAGTACAGCGCCGATAGCTGTCCCGCTTGCATCACACCGAACCTGAAAAGGTTTGCTAAAGTCGGGCAGCCTCAAGATTGGCCTCTCCGTTATTTTCCGCTTCAGAAGTTGAAAACTGTCTTCTACTGCTTTAGTCCAGCAAAAAGGTTGACTGGCCTTTTTGATGGTCTCTAGCATTGGCACACAGATTTCACTAAAATTCTTAATAAACTTTCTGTAAAAACTTGCTAAACCGTGAAAGCTACGTACCTTGAATAAACTCTTTGGTGACGGCCAACTCATGATCGCTGTAATCTTCTCTGGGTCCATTTTTAACTCATTCTCCGCCAC
>APFE030195008.1:0-21025 GCA_000404065.3 Pinus taeda | reverse complement strand
AATATCATCCAGATAGACTATCACGAATTTTCCAATAAATTCCTTTAACATTTCATTCATCAGTCTCATAAAAGTACTTGGAGCGTTACTCAACCCAAACGGCATAACCAGCCATTTGTACAGTCCTTCGTTGGTCTTGAAGGCTGTCTTCCATTCGTCTCCTTCTCTAATTCTGATCTGATGATACCCACTTTTCAGATCGATTTTCGTAAAATACGTTGCCCCGCTAAGGCAATCCATCATGTCATCCATCCTAGGTAAGGGAAACCTGTATCGGATGGTGATCTTGTTTATAGCCCGCGAATCTGTACACATTCGCCATTCTCCACCCTTCTTGGGCGCAAGGACTGTAGGTACTGCACAGGGGCTTAAACTCTCTCTGATCAATCCCTTGTCCAACAACTCCTGCACTTGTTTGCGTACTTCTTCATTGTCCTTTGGACTCATTCTGTATGCTGCCTTGTTCGGTAAACTTGCTCCTGGTATAAAATCAATGTGATGGCTGATGCTCCTTTTAGGAGGCAACTTATCAGGTAACTCATTAGACGCAATATCTTGAAACTCTTCTAACAACTCTTGTATTTCCCTAGGCAATTATGTTTTCTCTAGGTTCAATAATACTGGCTTCATTCTCCTCACAACTGCAAAATTAATTTCAGTTTCATCAATCTGCTTTATGAACTATTTTCCTCCCATTAATAACGCCTTTGTTCCACTTGATTCTGCTAAATCTTCCTCTTTGATGGGTACAAGCGTGTGTTTGACCCCATCCTTCGTAAACTTATAACAATTGGTTTTCCCATCGTGTGTCACCTTCCTGTCATACTGCCATGGTCTTCCGAGCAGTATGTGGCACACGTCCATGGGCATAATATCGCAGACCACTGTATCGTGGTACTTGCCAATGCGAAACTCTACCTCGCATTGTTCATCAACCAACAGCTGGTGGCCTTTCTGCAGCCACGACACCTTGTAAGGTGTGGGGTGCTTCAGCCGCTTCAACCCCAGTTTTTCCACCATCTCAGTGGCAACCAAGTTATCCGTACTCCCGCTGTCTATTATCACTTTGCAACATTTCCCATGCGATTTACAGACTGTCCGAAACAGTGACTTCCACTATGTCGGTTCAGCCACTTCCTTGGTTGGCTTTAACAACACTTCATTCAAAAGCAACGCTTCTCCCGTTTCTGCCATATCTTCCACTTCCCGTGGTTGCGCTTCAGCTTCTTCAGGCTGAATCATAAATGTTCCTCTCTGACCTGTCTGCTCAACTTCTGGACATTCAAAGGATCTATGTCCCCATTTTTGACACCTGTAGCACTGGAAACTAGTCCCCCTTCCACGGCCATTCCCTCGTCCTCGCTGATATGACCGACCTCCTCTGGTGCTATCTCCTTTGTCTGCTGTCCCTGAAGTTTTGGAGCTACTGCCTTCTTCATTGTTCGCAACACTCTTTCCTCTTCTGTAGGACTGTCCTCGTCCTCTACCATTCCCTCTCCCTCTCCTGTTATTCTGCTTCCTATTAATTTTCTCCTCAGCCTTCACAGCACTCTGAAAGGCTTCTTCAATACTTCGGGGAGAAAGAATGCTAATTTCATCCAGGATCTCCATCCTCAAACCGTTGACATACCTCGCTGTCTTTTCTGGAGTCTCATCCATATAACCAGCATGTAGATTTACCTGGTAGAACTCTTCCGTGTACTCTTTGACAGTCATACCCTTCTGTCTCAAATTCTGTACTCGCCGACACAGTTCAACCTGGTAATCTTTCGGCAGAAATCTGCCCTTCAGTTTCGCTACCATCCTTGACCAGTTTCGTATGGGTAATTTGTTCAGTCTTTTTCTGTCTGCCTGGACATTATCCCACCACAAGAGGGCATGTCCCTTCAACTTATTAGCAGCGAACTTGACTCTCTTATCCTCCTTAACTTCTTCATTCTCAAAATATTTATCCAGTTCCTTATCCAATCTAGTAGGATATCAGCAGACAGACTACCATCATAATTTGAAATTTCTGTCTTTGGTTTGCTGCTGGCCAATAAGATTGAACGCAACAGTCTCAATTCTAGAGCTTCTTCATCAGAAGCGTCTGCAGCAGCTACTGCTTCTTCCTCACTGTCATCTCCCAATTCTGGGTCTCTTCGTCTACCCGCTTCCACTGCTTCCAAGCGAGTTGTAAGAACTCTAATCTGTTCTCTTAATCCTTCATCTGCTCCCCTACGTGCACCTCTTCCACGCCCTCGTCTTGGCGCTTGTCCTTCTGCCATCTTCCTCTAGATAATTAATAATAAAAAAAAATTTGCTCTGATACCAATTGATGTGGCCAGCCCACGTGGTCCCACGCCAGCTCAATTCCTTACGGTCCTTCGCGGATATTTTGGTTTGATTGTTGATATTTTGGTTTTGATTTGGTAATTAAATGCGGTAGGTGATTTTTAATCAACCCCCGGTACTTACCTGTCCTCGCTGCGACACCTGTCCGCCTCGAATCTGCTGAAACCCTAATCTCTCTACTACCCTTTTCCCTTTGTCAACTCGCGCTCATTTGGCATTTTCACTCCGTCGTTTTCGTTGCTCTGTGGTCCGGTTCTGATACTCGGCTCCGTTTATGGTTGCTCTTCCCCTGTGGTAATACACTGTCACGGTTCTGATGGTTTGTTGGCTAAACGCTGTGGTTCGATATTGTCTTCATGTCCGTGTGCTTGGTTCAGGCGTTTGCTGGTAAGTTGTGGCTCTTTTGCTTCGCATTCTGTTGGTCCTTCGTGACTTTGCTCAGTCGATTGGTTATCCCTCTGTATTTGTTGTTTGTCTCGGTCAATGGCGCTGCAATTTTATGGTAAATCTTGGTGTTGAGGGTTTCTGGTTTGCTCAGTTGGCAATGTGCAGTTGGTTGGTCTGCAACTTGGTATTCTCCGGCGCTCGACTCGGTGCTCAGGTAATTTAATGGTTCCCTGCTATATTTCTTTATCTTCTTTTCGAACTGTAGCTAACAATGCTCGGCCCCTCCGTGGTCAGGGTTTCGTCTCGGTGAGTTGTGGACTCGTTCACCTACAGGTATGGCTCTCTACCTTTAGCCATACACGCTTTGCTTCTAGCTAGTTCGTCTTTAAACTTACGGTTTCGTTTCTCGTTCGAGGGTTTTGTTATGCCACCAAACCCTAACTTACTTCTTTGCCATTGTTACAGGTGACCGGTTTTGTGACTCTTCACAAAGGTTTCGGTCAATGTTCTTCCTGGTAGTTCTGTTCTCTTTCTTGGTTGATTTCGTGGCTCTTTGGATTGCCTGTGTCTGCTTGTGTCGATAGTCTGTATACTTAAATGCCCCGGTGGCTTTCTGCTCTTTACTGTAGTTTCGGCGTCTATGTATTTATTTGTTGTAGTGTTTGAGGGTTTGGGTTACTCCCACCCGTAGCCGTGGTGTATTGGTTTTCTATAAATTCTGTCAGTGGATGATTCGGTTCATCGAACCCTCATCACGCAATTCATTTATGTAATATTTAATTGGACAGGCCTGCAATGTAATATATATTGGAATTTGCAAATTTACGGTTAATCTTTGATATTATTTCTTACCCGGTTTCGACCATGGGTCGTTGTACTCCTTGACTCTGTTCGCCTTTTTCCGCCTGCTGTTCACTCTCGTCTTGACTTGTCTTGAGACTCGGGGTATTAGGAATGTCGGTCCTGTATTTACCTGTAACGATATTTGTTATGCGATAATATATATATGCGTGAACTTGTTTTGTGACTCTCTGTCACTGTGTTTGCCTGCACGAATTATTTGTATAGAAATATATATGGATAGAAATATTTAATGCAGAGGACTCATGTATTTCGTTCATACATCTATTTGTGCACAGAATATTTAGATGAAGGGAAATTTAACTTCTATTTCTTTAATTCTCTCTTTCAATTACTTAGCTGCTGAACCCCACTGGGTTATTTTGTCTGTGTTTTTATACAATAGGTACAGGTAGTTAGATAACTGTAGATAGTTATCTTTTACAGTTTGTCAGATAGTTACTTTATTTCAGTTTTGCTTGGCAGTTACTAAAACTTACTCTACCTGTCTATTCGTTTGTCTACCTTGTCTCTCTGGTCCCACAAAGGGTTGTTGTTTACATTATTGGTATTAATCTAATTCTAACCACTACAATTAACACCTGTTGCTACAGTAAAGTAAAATAAATAAAAATTAACCAACAGAAACTAAATGTTGTAGTTGACTTTGGTAGAAAATAAAAATAAAAATGCAAGAACCTGACAGACTTGCTGTCCTTTGTCGAACTGTTCATCTTTCCCAATCTTCTTCAGAAACTTTGTCCGCCCTGTCTCGGTCTTCGCCGTGTCAACCAGATGCTCCTGCATCAGGATAAGTGCTACAGATTTAATGAATTGACACGATGACTCACAATAGACTCTGTCACTACCGTATTTCTTTCCTAGTACCAAAGACAAATAGAAAAAGGTTTCGTTAGCCCTTTTGGTCGCGTGAATCCTGTGTTGATGATTGTGACTAGACTCTGAAATGTTAGCCACAGTCCTATGCCGACAAATAATAAGTTTCTTGAACATAAGTTCCATTAATTCAACAATATTTATGCGAAAGGAAAAAGGAAGACCATTCGTTTTCTTGTATTGAAGAGCCTTTATGCAGAGAAATTGGAGTTCGGTGCTGAGAATTAAGAATTAGTATCGTCGATTAATAAGGCATAGATATAATAAAGGAGTTGCTTAACACAACGTGTTGTAAGAGCTTTTATTTTCTGTGAATAAGCTAACAAGCATATATGCTTCATGCACCTAATGCTTTAAACAAAAGCCATTTATCAAGACAAGTATTGATATTAAATAAGAAATTTTCTTTTAGCATTGCAGCTTTAATGCTTCCCACATCTGGTCTTTCTTAGATAAGCCCTTAATTAAAGTCTTGCTTGTATCAAAGATCATGCACCTCTTTGTTTTTCACTACATCATCAATCATCAAGCACTGTAGTTGCTTAATGGATAAGAAACCCCACAGTAGGCATAGAAACCTAATGGTTCGCGCTGGTTTAATGCTTTATATTTTTTGTAAGCTGCACTTTTCTCTTAAATATTTAATGGTGGATCATAAATTACTTCTTTCAAGCCTATAATTCACTCATGTTGTAATAGCCAACCTAATCTAACAGTTTGTTGGCTAGAGATATTTGCAATTTTATTCTGAGTTACTTTTGGGAACAATAGAATTTTTTCCTTGAGTTAAATGGCATAAACATGGTGGGTTTTCTCCAAAACATAATTGAGATACATGGATGATGACATTTTAGTTGCTCTCACTATTTTTCACCAAATAAAGGGCACTATCAAAGGTATATTGTGCAAAAATAATTTGAAACAATCATGGTGAATGCTCTTACAAAAGTAATATAATTGACCATTCATTATTTTGTCTCATGACTAAAAATTTGGGTTATCAATCATGGATTTATTTATCTTACAAGGTTAATACACAAAGTCTTAACACTGAAAATTGTTTTGTTACCTTCACAACATATACATTTGTGAATCTAGTTCATTGCATACTTCTTTTTTTCCAATATATTTCTAAGTTGTAGAGGCCCCTAAGATGGCAATATGAAAGGTTAATGGTCTAATCACTCAACACTAACTTGCTAAACACAAAGATGAGCTTGAATTATGGTAAAAATTCATTTGGGTAAAAATCTGATAATTATTTTCATTGTTGAAGAATTCATAAGTTTAACCTATTTGGTCAAGCACTTCATGGTATTTCTTTCCCAAGTCTCTCATTTATTACTTTTGCAAAGGGTCATTCTCAATACTTCCTTTAAATAAGTACTAATAATTACAATAATATATAAGCTTGACTAAAGTTTTTTTCCTCCCTAAAAAAGTTACAATAATATATAACTAAATTAAAATAATTTTTTTTCTTCTTCTCGCTTTATTTTATATTTTAAAAAACCTTAAAAATAAATCAATTTAAATGCCCATCTATCTTCCCCAACTGGTATTTACAAGTTTATTAGCAAGGCAGTATATGATCATGATTGGATTGAAACAAGTACATTATGCCCAGCTTATTAATAGCTCAATAAACTTGTAAATATGCATTGCAAGTCAGTAAAAACCATTACAAGTCAGTAAATATGCATTAAGCCAGTAACAACCATTTAAATATTTAATAATTAATAATGTGGGTATGTTTAACCACACTTGTAGGCTTTGAAAAAGTAATACTATAACACAATCTTAATCAAACTACCTGTGATAATATTGGGCTTTGAACCACCTCACATTTTCTCACTTTTCTACTTCAACCTGCCCAAATTGGGCAACTTGGACCACATTGATGAGCTTCTTGTGACCCTTGAGCCATAGGGAGTTTTCTTACACATACATATGACCCTTGAACCATAGGAAGTTTTCTTACACATACACATTTGGAGATTCCATCCTCAAAGTGAGTTAATTAATTGAGGTTTATGTCATTCTATTTTGAATGTATGTGTTTTTTGAAACTTCAATTTCACAAAGTCACTACTCTTTTAGTTTCTGAATAAAATAACTAGGCTTGGACTCACTTTTAAGCCTATTGATATTATTTCTCTTACTATTGGTGCAAGAATAGCATGAGCAAACATTTCATTGCCCCTTTGCTGAGTCTAAAGGCTAAGATACAATTTAGGTGAGAATATTTTCACTAAGTATACCCTATATACTCTATTGCAATTAAATATGTGTGAACTTTAGCCTATATTTCCATGCTTTTCAATATATTTTGTATATTATTTGTGAACAAATGTTATGGGAAAACACTTCATAGTAGCTTTTCTCTCCTAAAGGCTAAGATATAAATGGGTCAGATGATTTTCACTAAGTATTATATGTGTCCTCCAGTGGCAATTAAATATGCATTTTAAAGAACAAATGGACAACTCCTACTTTGGTAACATATCAAATCATCAAAATAGTTAACTAAAGAGTGCTAATAAAACTAAAATTTCCCCACCTCTCTACCATTAAAACATAATCCAAAATCTACAATTTAGTTTCTTGGTTGGTTGGTAAAGTGGGGGCATTGTTATGCCCCCCACAAAAGTGAATGTCATGTGGGTGAAATTTGGTTTATTAGGATACCCACCTAGTTGAGCATCTTAGCAAAAGGGTAGCTTCCTAGAGTTGTGAGATGTATCAGCTTCATTGTAATGTCAAGTATTGAAAAGTGTTGCTTACATGCATTGATTGGAAGTGATAAAATGATATGAAATATGTCAAATATAGTCATGAAGTGCATTGGATTTTGTGTGAGAAGTTGGGACTAGCTAGATTTTATAGATGCTCAACAAATTCTCACTCTTTGCATGGATTATACACAAGTAAATAATAAGGAATGATAATTTTTTACTCGGAGAAAGGTATACAGAGCCCTGGCTTTCTGTGGTTCTTGATTTGTTACTAATTATTTCATAGTCTAGAGTTGTTTATCAACTTCAACCTGTGCTCATCTAGTTTGAGCATTCATCAATTAATTTAAGACAATATTTAATTTATTTTTTGTTCTTGTTTTTCAGTGAGGGATAATCAGTTAGACTCTTAATGATAAATATTTTCTTTGAACTAGAATCATAGATTTTATAATTTAAACCAATACCATATTTACTTATATGTATACATGAATTTGTTCAGGGTAAAACATTAGTATTTGTGTTTCCTATTGTGGAGTCATTAACAAATGGTCCAAATCCCAAAGGTAGGAATACAACCTATGGAAGGGCCCCCAATGTGATTGTGTTAGTTCCAACAAGGGAGCTAATCTTTTCTCTAAACTAGAAGTATAGATTTATAATTTAAATCAATATCATATTTATTGATATGTATACATGACTTTGTTTAGGGTAAAACATTGGCATTGGTGTTGCCTATTGTGGAGTCATTAACAAATGGCCCAAATGCCAAAGGTAGGAATACAAACTAGGGAAGGCCCAGAGTGTGATTGTGCTAGTTCCAACATGGTATCTTGTAAAACAGGTAACCTTTTAAAAAGTCCAGAGCTTTGTCTATCATCTACAGTCTTACTCGATATTGAATTTGTCCAAAAAGTTCATTTGTAATTTCTTTATGCTTGTGACTTCAGGAATTCCATGTAAGAAATGTTTTGTAATGCAAGTCCATGCTGACTTTGAGGTTTATGGTGGAGCAGTAGGCCTTCATTCATCCTCTATATATGGAGGTGCTCTCTATGGTCAACAAGAAGATGCATTGCCGAGAGGCGTTGATATCATTGTGTTGATATCATTGTTGGTAGACCTGGGTGCATTAAGATGAAAAAACATGTTTTGTGTTTGTTTATCCCTTGTTGGTGGACATAGGTGCATTAAGATGAAAAAACATGTTTTGTGTTTGTTTATCCCTTTTATGTGTTACTGTTCATAGTAAATTCAATCTTGACATGGTGGTTGATCTATGAATAAATTCCTCTTGCCTTTAAAGAAAGGCTTCAAGTGGTGTATTTCCTACATCCATGGATTCAATCAAGACTGTTTTTTTGCAACCACTGGTCGGTTCTTCCTTCTTGAGTACAGGATGGGTATTAAGCTGAGTTTGCATTTTCATTCAGATAATTTATTAGGACTAATTGTATATAAATTGTTCTCAAGGCAAGTTCTTTATCTGTTCTCCTAACCACTTATTCTTGCACAGTCTCATCTAATATTCAACAATGGACAAAATACAACATAAGATCTCCATATTCACAAATTTTTAACCAAATGAACAACCTAAATGCCAAAACATTTATCCTTTGTGTTTCTATCTTGGGGAAAAATGGATGCATATCTGGAACATATGCATTCATCTCCAAACGTATTGTTATCCTCATTTTTACCATATATATCTTCACATTAATACTCTATTCTACTTACTACAACTATCATGTAGTTGTGAAGCCCTTCCACATGCTAAGGTATTGTTGATTAGAGTATAAGAATATCCTTTGGTTGAAAATTAATATTTGTTTCCCTTCCTCACTCCTATATCATATTCTCTATCAAATCAGCCAGCATTGTTGCACCCTTTGATGGTTGTATACTTTGTTTTTCGGAAAGCTTATAGCTGCATGTGGAGCTTCAGAAATGGATTTAAGATTATTGTGGAGTTGAACCCTCATTTCTTCTATAGGAGGTGTAATAAAAAGGTCAAGTTTTTCTTCTATGGACTCACTTTGTTTCTTTCAAAAATTTCTTTGTAGGCACTCTAAGTCTATTGCATGATTTAGGTTCTATGAGCAACTAGTATGGCTAATGCATTCTCTATATTGGTATTTCCCAAACATACATACAACACTTCCCTCAACTTAAGGGTCATCACAACCCATCAAATTTGCTACAATAAATTCAACATACATGTACTTATCAAAGCCCATAATTTCAACATCCATGTACTTATCAAAGCCCAAAATTTTCCTAGAGGACACAAATTTAGAAGCATAGTATGCAAAGCTACTGTTACCATAGTTGATATTGAAAACTAAAGTGATACAGCCAGGCTTGCCCCAATGCTACCCTTTAAAGTTGGATACTATTTGGATTTGCATAGATTGGAACCTAGACTACCCTTGATTACTCGAGGAATCAAGATTCCTCATGAAAAAGGTTTCCATGCTCACTTTAATGGGAATGTGGGTTAGGTATACCTACCTCTATTACTCTACCTATAAAGCAGCTACTTCAGAAAGTGTTCTGTAAGATCTATTACTCTACCTATAAAGCAGCTACTTCACAGAGTGTTCTGTAAGATCTATTACTATACCTATAAAGCAGCTACTTCACAGAGTGTTCTGTAAGAGATTTTATTTTCTATGAATGCTAAATAGAAGCAAGATTAAATACATTTTTGTCAAAATATTTTACTTCAAACTACCTTTAAAATTATTGGGATTACCAGTTCTCTTAAGCACGAACAGGGATTCAATGGCCACATCAATGCTCTTTTTTGGCATATTACACGATTTTGTTTAGCATCTTCACAAATTCTTGATTTTTCCTTTCCTCTTTCATTATTATAGTGTTGAAATGATGGATAAAACTTTGTCTATTTTCATCAGTAATTTTATCAATCTTAATTTTAAATTGCCATTATTTTCACCTATTTATATTACAAAAGATGCAGGTCTTATATTTTCAGAATAAAATTTTAAGAAAATTACAGATGTATCATATTCATGAAATTGTCGATCTAGCTTATGTTGTTTTTAGATGAATGAGTCACTGATCAAGAAAGAGTAGGTATACATTAACCAAGAAAAGGATATAACTGACTCGAAAACCGAATGAAAACACACAAGTAATAACACAGGATTTACATGGTAAAACCTTTGACACGGTGTCAAGGAAACATCCACGGGGCAAGTATTGGAATCTCTATTCAATCAATAATGATTCTCCATACAATAGTTTGGGCATTCATTTGGTTTGATATGTGCCTCCTCAGTTACATAACTCATGATTCGGTATAAACCTAACTTGTTACATTTTACCCAAATTTACATAATTAGTTGTCAAACTTCCAACAAACTCCACCTTGACAACAATTTTCCAAATAGGTTGCCCATGCCCATTCATCATGTTTTCTGCAAACCAAGAGAAGCTACTTTAACTCGTTTTGTGAATATGTCTGCACAATCCTCTAGCGCATAGACCTTTTTAAGAGCTACTTTTACGCCATGGATCACATGTCTTAGAAAATGATACCTTACATCAATGTGTTTGGTTCTACTATGATAAGCAGGATTTGTGGCCAAATGAATAGCACTTTGACTCTCACAAAGTACATTAATCTTCTGTTGCGACCTTGTACAAAACCTTTTGGTTGTTCCATATATATCTCTTCATTCAAATCACCATGTAGAAAAGTTGTTTTAACATTTAATTGTTCTAACTCAAGATTAAGTAATGCAATTAGTGCCAACATAGTATGAATAGAAACAAGTTTTAGTATGCGTGAGGGAGAACTCATTGGCTGAGAAATCCTTCTACCTCTATGTGAAAAGTGACTAGTATGCCGTGCGCCATTGCTGCGTGGAGAAGCCCATCTACCTGCGTGAAGGAGAGGAGGATGAGCCTACCTGCAGAAATCATTGCTAGAAGACCAGAGCTAACCATTGTTCCGTGTTATATATATATAATATATATATATATATATATATATTATATAATAAGTGACCACCATGCGTGCAAGAAAAAAAATCTCAAGGACTCTAACTCTGCTCGAGAACATGCAAGAGAAATCCATTGAAGTTGATCTCTGCATATACGTGGAGCAGTATCTCCATGCATAGAGTCTCGAATAGTGAAGGAGGTGTCTCTAACAAACCCTCTTCATCTGTGTGTTTGTTGAAGTGCTACGTTGACTACGTGCTCCCATAAGTGTTGCGAGAGTAGAGCCTCTGTGTTGCTAGAGGCCTTGCTTGTGGATCCGGGTAATTTTTTGTTAAAATTTGAGAGAAATGTTTTCCAGAAATTTGTGAAAAACAAAAGAGTGGATTTGTTTAAATTGAAGGAAATATTTCATTTAAATTGAAGAAAAAATAAATCAAAGGGTTTCTTCCATTAAATTGATGAAAAGAAAACAAAGGATTTGAAATAAAAATCTGTTGAATTGGGAGAATTACTTGTTTTCATCAAAACAAAATTTAATAAAGGGAAACAAAAAAAAATATAAACCCTATTTGAAATATTGAAACCCTAGGAAGAAAAAATGGCCAAGATATCGAATGCAAAATTCGAGGTGGAGAAATTCACGAGCAAGAGCAATTTTTCTCTTTGTAAATTGAAAGTTAGGTATCTGCTTATACAACAAGGGTTGCACAAGGCATTGGATGAGGCAACTAAGAAACCTGCAACCATGACTGATTTGGACTAGGAGGACTTGGATGCCCGATCTCTCAGTACCATCAGGTTATGCCTCGCGGATGAAGCCCTCTTCAACATTGTTGAAGAGACTACAACTTCAGGTTTATGGGAAAAACTCTATATCACAAAGTCGTTAACCAATAGAATTTATCTGAAAAGACAATTGTACAGTGTTCGAGTGAAAGAGGGTTCAAAAGTTGTAGAACATTTGAATGTTTTTAATACACTTATATGCCAATTAACAGATATGGAAGTTAAAATTCAGGAAGAAGATAAAGCCATAACCTTGTTGTGTTCTCTCCCCAAATCATGGGATCACTTTGTAACTTCAATCAGCTTGAGTACTATTGATTCTTTGAAGTTTGAATCAGTCGTGGGAGCTCTCTTGTATGAAGAAGTAAGAAGGAAATCCAGTACTAAAACAGTTGCATCATAAGCCATGATATCTAGAGGATAGTCAAAAGAAATAACAGTTATACATTAACCAAGAAAAGGATATAACTCACTGGGAAACTGAATGTAAACACACAAGTAATAGGACAGGATTTACATGGTAAAACCTTGACAGGGTTTCAAGGAAACATCCACAGGGCAAGGGATTGGAATCTCTATTCAATCAATAATGACTCTCCATACAATAGTTTGGGCATTCATTTGGCTTTATATGTGCCTCCTTAGTTACGTAACCGATGATTCGGTATAAACCCAACTTGTTACATTTTACCCAAATTTACATAATTAGTTGTCAAATTTCCAACACCTTATCTAGTCTGTGACAATTTAATTCTGGCTTTTTCTTTTTTAAATATGTAGTTTTTCCTCTCTGAGGTCTTTTGTTTATGTTCTATGGATATTGTATTAGTAATAGGGGAATACTAAGTCTATGAGGTCCAAGAATCTTAAAATGCAACTTCTTTTATCATTAATGAAAGTTAGTAGAGGATAAGTGTTGCAGATTTAAAGAATTGATATAAATAATTGACACGACGACTGAAAATGGACTCCGTCACCATTGTATTACTAGAGACAAAGAGATTGTGACCACAGTCCGTAATGTTAGCCACAGTCCTTAGCCCTTCTGGTCGCGTGAATCCTATGTTGATGATTGTGACCACACTCTGTAATGTTAGGCACAATCCTATGCCGATTGTGTTCTTGAACATAAGTTCCATTAATTCAACAATATTTATGCAAAAGGAAAAAGGAAGACCATTCGTTTTCTTGTATTGAAGAGCCTTTATGCAAAGAAATTGGAGTTCGGGGTTGATAATTAAGAATTAGTGTCACCTATTAATAAGGTATCGATATAATAAAGGAGTTGCTTCACACAACATGTTGTACGAGCTTTTATTTTCTGTGAATAAGCTAACGAGCATACATGCTTCATGCACTTGATGCTTTAAACAAAATCCATTTATCAAGACATAGCAAGTATTGATATCAAATAAGAAATCATCTTTTAGTATTGCATGCAAAAGCTTTAATGCTTCCAACATCTCGCCTTTCTTAGATAAGACCTCAATTAAAGTATTGCTTGTATCAAAGATCATGCACCTCTCTATTTTTCACTACATCATCAAAGATTGTAGTTGCTTAATGGATAAGAAACCCTATAGTGAGCATAGAAACCGAATGGTTCGCTCTGGTTTAATGCTCTTTATATTTTTTGTAAGCTGCACTTTTCTCTTAAAATTTTAATGGTGGATCATAAATTACTTCTTTCAAGCCTATAATTCTCTCATGTTGTAATGGTTGACCTAATCTAAAACTTTATTGGCTAGGGACATTTGCAATTGTATTCTGAATTACTTTTGGGAACAATAGAGTTTTTCCTTAAGTTAAACGGCATAAACATTGTGGGTTTTCTCCAAAACATAATTCAAATACATCGTTGATGACATTTTCACTGCTCTCATGATTTTTCACCCAATAAAGTGCACTATCAAAGTTATATTGTGCACAAATAATTTGAAACAATCATGTTAAATACTCTCAGAGAAGTAATATAATTGACTAATTGACTCGTCATTTCTTTTGTCTCGTGAATAAACATTTGGGTTATCAATGATGGATTTATTTATCTTACAACATTAATACACAAAGTCTTAAGATTGAAAATTGTTTTGTTACCTTTACAACATATACATCTGTGAATCTAGTTCACTGCATACTTCGTTTTTTTCAATATATTTGTGAGTTGTCAAGGCCCCTAAGATGGCAATGTGAAAGGTTAATGGTCTAATCACTCAACACTAACTTTCTAAACAAAATGATGACCTTGAAAGGTTAATGGTATAATCACTCAACACTAACTCGCTAAACACAAAGATGAGCTTGAATTCTGGTAAAAATTCATTTGGGTAAAAATCTGATAATTATTTTCATTGTTAAAGAATTCATAAGTTTAACAACAAGCTTCATTTTGGACACCTATTTGGTCAAGCATTTCATGATATTTCTTTCCCAAGTCTCTCATTTATTTCTTTTGCAAAGGGTCATTCTCAATACTCTTTTGAATTTTCATGTGTTGAATGGGATGATGCATAAATAGGAATGCAAACTTGTAACAAATTGCATGGTCAATGGTCATTACTCTTTCAAAACTACTATTTATTTGACACTTTTCCAACATCTTAAGCATTTTCATTTACTTTTGGGGAATTCTTAATCACATTTCTTAACAATGCTAAATATTTGGTATTGTTTGGTGTTAACATTTAACTCCATTTCAACTCTTTGGCTTGTAACTTTCACCTTTCACGGGCTACCTATGAGAATATTGGATTTTGAACTGAAACTCAAAAAGTTAAGGCAAGGTCTACTAGAAATTTCTTGATTTGGGCGTAAAAATGATAAACTTAGATTAGAAAATTTGATTGAAGGTCAGAAACACAACAAAGGAAGACCATGCCCCCTTGTGAAGAGCTTCCTATGCTACTCATGCCCAATGTTTACTACACTCTTGAGGATATTGTATTTGATGCTGCAAAGAATAAAGAAGGATTAACTTGGTCCATTCACTATCTGACACACATATTTGGCTTCTCTCCTTGGAGCTTGATGAATGTTTTAGGCACACTGTCTGTTTACACTGCGATTTGCAAACATGAGGGGTTGTCTTTCAAGTACCCAGGGAACAATATTTCATGGGAATAATTTATGGATGCATCTCATGCAAAATTGATTATAGAATGAGAAATTTGAGCTGCCACAAATCCTTATCAAAAGAACTAAGCCTTTGATTATGCTAATGGAGACATGCATAAATGGAAACAAAATTGGATAATACTTGCACAAAAAGTTGATCTATAACCATTATCATATGAGGGTGAAGAGTTTAGTGTGGATGAGGCAATGAATTTAGACAAAGGTCGAGTGTGGGATGCAATTTTTAATGAAAGTAAGTTCTTCGATTGAGGACTTGGGTTGGAAGTTGAGCATGCCTCTCTTTTGAGTAGATTGTTTGATTGTATTACATTTAACATTAATGTGTATTTTTCCATTTAAATTTCGCTATAGTTAGATCACCTAACATATCACATTTTTTTCATCTATGTTTTGCTTCCATATGCCCTACTGACTTACGATGTTTCCTTTGCAACGTCTAGCATCCGTTGCAAATGCTAGTACATATCAATTAGAATTCATTGGACCTTGAGACACTCTACAACCCAGTATAGGGTAGATTGGTAGGTGTTAGATGTTAGATGTTAGACGTGAGATATAAATGTTTTTTAACTTCAATTTTTTATATTGTAATTTTGTTTATATTAATAAAATTACAAATATTTTTAATATCTAAATTTATTGAATAAGCACATAAAAATTTAATATTTACAATATAACAATATTCTAATATTTACCCATTTTACCATGGATATTATTAACTTTTAATACATATCACATTAAAATAGTGACTATGTAACCATATTTAAAATTATTAAATAAGCACATAAAAATGTAATATTTACAATATAACATGATTTTAATATTTACCCATTTTACCATGGATATTATTAACTTTTAAATAGCTTTCTTACAATAACATAGGCCAACACCATGGCTTATCAATACCACACATCCGAAAAAATAACTCATAAATACTTTATTTTATAAAAAAAATTAAATTCAATATACAAAAAAATTATTTAATTTATAAAAAAAAAAAAAAAAAAAATTAAAACTAAATACTTACAATAAACATATCACAGGATTCATAACCATCTATATTCACCCCATTTTACCATGGATATTATTAACTTGTACATAGGCGTTGTTACAATATAATGGCTTATCAATACCATTTGCCCAAAACCACAACTTATTTCCAAATCATAATATTTTATTTTAATTTTATTTTACAACATTTTTTTAAATTAAACATAACAACAAAAACAATATAATGGCTTATCAATACCACATTACCCAAAAACAATAACTCATTTCAAATATATATATATATAATATTTTAATTCATTTTAAAAAAAAAAAACTTAGTTACTTACAATAAGCATATCACAAGATCATAGTCATTGATATTGACCCATTTCCCATGGATATTTATAACTTGTTCAATAGGCTTTTGTTACAATACCATGGTCTTATCAACATTTTCCCAAAAAACTACAACCCATTTCTAATCAAAATATTTTATAAATATTTTATAATTGTATTTATAACATTTTTTAATTAAATATAACAATAGAAAACTATGGGGAGATGTTGTAGCGGTGTAAATGTTTGTAAACATTTATATTAGCTCAATTAAAGAATAATAAAAGGTTAAAAGTCACTGGGTAGAGAAATAATCCTTTGTAACATCCTAACTATAAAAATAAAATAAAAATAAAAATAAAATAAAAAATATAATATATATATGCATTACCTTACTTCAAACATAAAATAATTATATGAATCACCGAGTCCAATAATTCGATGACGCATATTGATTGAACTGTGTTAACATAGTTGATTGCATTATTGTCAAAGGTTACATGATATGTTGTGGTGGTTGTACGCGACCTCCATGTTGGAAGTCTATGTGGGTCACTCCATAGATGACCGCATTTACTCTACGCACTCTCATCAACCTCGGGTAGGCTCCCCTCCATTAAAGTGAGAGAGCCCCAAGGTCTCCTGCTGCCAAGTTCATTCATCTATGTACTAGCCACCTGCATGGGCGTTAATGAATTTACTTACCATGCCACGAAAGGGTTTCAAAACGATGCATCTGGTTGTCTATCCGTCGTTCGATCTGATGCGATTTACAATCTTGATGTTTTGGGTTTGGTTGGAAGGTTTATTGACTATTTTGGCGGAAAGGTCGGTTCATTTTTCCATTCTTTATCTCGTCTCTCTACTCTTTCATGGCAACTCTATGAATATATTTGACCAGCTTATCTTTGATGCTTTAGGTGCATAACTTCATCCCACTTGTTTCTGATATTACTTCGTTAAGCCTTTTCTATTGCTACTTGGGTGTGATCTGATGGTTCATGAGTTAATTGATGGGTTTCTTGGCCATTTTGGAATAGTTATGAAGGATATGACTTGGACTTTTGCAATCTTAAGGAAAGAGTTGGTTCCACGGCAGCCAAAGGTAAGCATTTATCAACTGTGACACTTCATTATCTTTTAAAGTTTATATGTTTTTCCTTTTTTTTTGCTTCAATTAAGTTTGTCTCGTTCTTGTCCAGGCTCGGTCGCTGCTTCAATGGCTACCCAGCTCCCGCTCAGGTAATCCATCCCTATACTCCCAAGGTTTATCATATATGAACCAGGCTTTTACAGTAATTTGGATTATTATAGTTGATTCTTTGTGTAGGTAAGGTCTATGAAGTTGGTTCGAAACCCTCGTTTGGTCTATGCATTTTTAAGGGCGACCTCATGGCTAAACTCTACATCTTTCCTCACTTTGCAAGTGTGTTGGAATCTATATTTTTGTGCCTTGGTTCTTCGAACTGATTACTATGACAAAGGGTTCAATGAGTTATAATAGTCGGTATTTGAGGCTACGACGAGGATGGTGTTGTTGATTAAAAATGTATTATTTTGTTGTTTTTGTTACTGACAGCTTACATAATCCATCTCAATGTTTATACCTCTTAGAACGTTTCATGTATTATCTCTTTGGGCACTTCACAGAACTCTTTATGAAATTTTGTAAGATGTTCCATATCTGGACCATTTTTAACAAAACACAGCTATATTTCAATTGTTAATGAATCTTTGGGTTATGTATTCCAATTGGTTGTGGAAATCAGTTTAGTGAGATTGAAATGGTTTGAATGTAACTATCTGAATAGTATTTGTTTTTATGGTTTTCTGTGGTGCTTTGTCAAACTACACCTTTCATTTTTGAGTGAATTTAGTAGACAAGTTTAATGTAAATATAAAAACATGATTAGAGATCATAAGGTTCGATTAAAGGAACCAGGGTACATGGCTCTAGATGAGTTTTCCCTTAACTTGTCCAAGGGCTACAAACCTAAGTCTATGTCTAAACATGATGTAATTGTAGGGTTTAGATGAATGAGTTTTTTAAAGGTTCTCCTTGTTGACTCTATTCTACAGTTGAAGAAAGATTTCGTGAGTGTATTTGAACAATTGATATTTATATATATTGCAAACATGAATGTTTTTACAGTCTTGTCACGCGGAATGAGTCGATCTTGCGGACAAGATAGACCTTCCTAGAATCTAAAGAAGACCTAATGACAAGCAAACCAACGAGACACTATCTTTTTATAAATGTGCTTTTATAAATAATGGCAAACAAGTGTGTTTAAGGCCTACCTCATGTCCAACGCAAGTTTGGGGATGCCTTCGCTCCTTTGATCCAAGTAAGTTCCTTTGTCACAAACATGCAAACACAAACAAGGCAAACAATTAAATAACACCTGAATATCCAATACTATAAAACATATTTAACATGAAAGTCAAGGAGTCCATGAAACAAATAACATAAGATACTTGTTGAGAAAATGAGCTTGATTGTATTAATTCAAAAGAAAAGAACCTTACAACCTTTGCCTTGACGCTGTACAAGCTCCTTCCAGGGTCCAACAAGAAGTCTCCTCTACTTTGACAAGCTTCACTCACTCCCTAATGGAGCCAAAAAGGTATGTGATCTCTCCTCTTAAGCTCAAATAGGAAGTCTTGATTTCACTAGCATTTACCCTCAAAAGTTCAGCTTCTAACCTCCCTGGCCACTGACCCAATGCATCAATTTATAGTGCAATGGAGATCAGTTACTAGCTCCTCCTTCAAAGGGATAGAATCCTCCTTCAAAGGGATAACTCCTCTCAACAAGGGATTAGTTCCTCCTATGATGGGATGCATGAACCACTTGGAGCGAACAATCCACGTAACAAATGCTTCTAGAAAACTCTAGAATTAACCCAATATGAGTTTTTTAAGATAAAGATTGCGCCTTTTGACTTTTACAGGGGTACGCACCCTCCCCTTTACATACAAAGCGTATAAGTACGCAGATAACTTGAACAAAAGGTGCGGGCCCGCAGGAAAAAGAAAGAGAAAGTGCGGAACCAGAGTTACATTGCTTTTTTGATGTCTTTCTCTCATTTCCAAAGCTTGTTTTGAAGAGCTGAGGTCTGAGACTTGCTTAGGAGGCTGGCATAGGTGGTGATAGACCTATACTGACTGCAAATAATCAAGGTGATGATATTTTTGTATAATAGATTGCCCCCTAAAGTGCGAAGTCTGTAGTAGATGAGGATTTTTATTTATCATTTAGGAAGAGTGAAGTACTTTATCATTTTGAGGATCATCTCGCGAAGAGACCGGTTGGAACCTGTAAAAACATTCAATGCAAAATATATATATGAGATCATATCATCGCTGAGATAGGCACTCCCATACTCAGATAAAAACTGACTAGGAGACTGAAAACTGACTAGAAAACTAGCTACTGCTCTAATATAGGAATGATCTTGTAACACATCATAAGTATAGACACATGTGGACACAGTATGGACGCAGCCATCTGTTTATGAATAGTCCATATTATAATGAATACAAAATTCCTCGCAGCCTGGATGGTGGAAACTAGATCCAGGGTCTTCATTTCTACTTCCCGAAACAGTACGATTCTATCCATGCGAATGAATGTGTCGAAGTCGAACATGGTAGAAAACCACTGATTACCAGTCAATGATGTAAATTGTTAACAAGCATGAGAGAAACCACCAATAATGACCATGGCTCTCAAAGTACTCAGTACAATCCATGAGATGTGATCAGATGTGTTGATGTCGAACATGTCATGGAATTCTTTGATCGAAAGTCAATGATGTAAACTGTCGTCAAAGGCGAGAAACCTGCCATTGAGGCATGGAGATCTCAAGGTACTAACGATTTCTAGATCATCTTTCTAGATAATGAGTTGAAGTCGATAGAAAGCGATCCGTCGTAGGCAAGCCCATGACACAAAATCATAGATCAGGCTGAAGAAATTTAGTTGCAAGGACTGACTCAAGGATGGTCAAGATGGATGACAGACATTTTGCATATGAATGGCTTATTTGCACTGACCTCTTGAACACATAACGACACGACAAATGGTTTGGTGACAATTGACCCAAACTTAGTACCCAAAAACCGGCTGAAGACTTTCAATGTGGTTTGATCAACTGTTAGGTAAAGGATTTCCCAACCCAGGTGAATGAAAGTGTCATGTTCAAGAGTGGTTACAAAGTGTGACAAACAGACTGACTTTTCTCTCTTTTCCCCCACCATTTCTGGCAAGTACCTCTTTATTTTTTACAAGCTTGAGGAGGATAACATATGCTTGATTATAATCTCACCCTTCGGGTGAGTCCAACTTATTTTAAATTTGAACCCTAAGAAGGAGTGGTCCGTTCCTATTTGTAATTGAACAGGTCTTTTACTGTCGAAATTTAACGAGTCCAGTATAGGAGAAACTCGACGTTTTTCATTTTTAGAGAGTCTGAAAAAACTTAAGAAGACTCCAGGGTTGACGTTTTCGTAAATTTGTGTCTCCCAAGCCCGAAAAAGTATAAAATAATACTTGAGAGAACCGCTTGATATTTTACGACCAAGGAGTACTTTTCGTTATTAGTGTCTTT
>APFE030195003.1:0-10202 GCA_000404065.3 Pinus taeda | reverse complement strand
AAAAGCATGCCTCCCAAAGAAAGTGGGAGGAATTGGCCTCAGAGATCCTGAACACAGCAATGCGATCATGGGAGCAAAAATTTGGTGGAAATGGCTAGCGTTCCCAGAAACATTATGGGCAAAATTCTGGTGTGCAAAATATACCAGCAATCTACCTCTTGAGGAACGTATAAGAATGACAGAAACTAGCAAAGGCTCAATCATCTGGGGTTCTGCGATAATGCACAGAGATCTTATACAAAATCATAGTTTCTGGGAAGTGAAGGACGGTAGCATTGCACGTTTTTGGATGGATTCTTAGCAACAATCCCCATGTCTCGCCAACATCATTCAAGGAATCCCTGCACATCAAATGCACCAACAGGAAAAGGTAAATCAATTCTGGCATGATCATCGGGACTCAGATCACAGGATTTGGAGAAAGACTCAAGAGTTTATCTCAAACAGTTCAGAGGCTGCCCAACATTCCCTTGCTGAAGAGCTCCAAAAGAGACAAATTCTCAAATCGACCGAGCAGGAAAAATTAAGGTGGGGTTATGAAGAGAAAGGAACTTACACGACCAAAGAAGCATACCACATTATTATCAAAGATCAGCTCATCAAGGACAAACTTTGGGAAAAAATATGGAGCCCCCCGATCTCACCAAAAATATCTACATTCCTCTGGCTACTATCCCACAACAGGATACTCACCTGGGACAATCTCAGAAAAGGAAAATTCGAAGGACCCTCAATATGCTTCAACTGCAAAATGGAGGAGGAAACAGCTGTGCACCTTATGCAACTATGCCCTTTTAGCAGGCAAATGTGGGAGAAAGTCACTTTTCGTTGCCAAAAGGAAGGTCGCGAGATAGGAAATGTAAACAATACTTTACGTAATTGGCCTCAGAACCCATATTAAAGTAGCATCCTGAATTCGCTTTGGCAAATAATCCCGGGAATTGTCATGTGGAATCTCTGGAAAGAGAGAAACCGCAGAATCTTCAAAAACCAATCAATGGATGTGCAGCAAGTTTGGCACACCATCGTCATGAATGTACAGGAAACTCTATCCATCAGAAGCTGGTCTCAGGAGGATTTCCCATCCAACAACAAGGAACAAGCAATTTGGAATAATTGGCAAATTCATTTAAGCTCAACCAACTTCCCTCCAAGAAGTATTAATAAACAGAAGGATATCCCCTCTCACTGGACCCCTCCGCCTCCCAATTCATTCATGCTCAACTTTGATGGGGCTTCCAAGGGAAATCCGAGAGCTACAGGATATGGTGGAGTCTTCAGAGATCACCATGGACAAGTGCTTAAAGTCTTCTTTGGCTCCATTGGATGGAATACCAACAATGTCGCTGAACTTGAAGGATTATGGAAAGGTCTCAACATTGCTCAAAAGGACAGCTTCTCTCCCCTAATTGTGGAGGGAGACTCTCAAATCTTAATCAACATGGAAATTAAGATTCAACAAGGAACAGAGGCACAGAAGGTTAGTAGGAGCTGGAGAATGGTCGCCAGGCTGGAGCTACTTCAGTTCTGGCTAAGGGATAACAAAGCTGCAACCTTCAACCATATCAGACGCGAAGGAAATAAATTAGCAGATTTCTTAGCTAACATAGGAGCAGAAAGAGGAAAAGACCATTTTGAAGGATCCCTGCAAGGCAATGTATCAGTGAATGATTGGTACACCTTCCAGGAAATCTCAAAAAAGGATGTTCAGAGGCAGAATCAAGACCACCCAGATGCGGGTGTTAATGCCTGATAAGAAGTGTAATTACACCCCACGCTCAGTCCACATGTCTTCACGTCCTCGACAGGTGGTTTCCATGGACTTCGAACGGGTTTTGGGTGCCAGTACCTCCAGGTGCATTAAAGGCCCTTCAAGACGGGGGCATTCTCAAGGTTCAGCTGCCAGTGCATTAATCATGGTGTAAACATTCCGTTGTTCAGAAATGCGAATTGGCACAGGTTTTAATCGTTTGATGGTTCAGGGAAATGTTAAGCCGGGAAGCTTTGCAAGAAAATTTCCCATCCTCGCAGACATCCCTCGCCCAGCCTTCACGGGGATTGCGAACATTGCCCAGACGAAGGTGCAGGGGATTATCCGGCAGCAAACGCTTCAAGGAAATTTCTATAACGGCATTTGCAGAAATAGCAGCAGGTATAGATTAGTTAAGCTTAGTTCGCACAGTTATGCAAAGGTAATCGCGCTCTTAATGGCTCCTCGCGCTGGTCATAAGACGCCTCGCAGGGGTGGTCATTCCAGTCAGACAAGCGGCACTAGACAGAGCGGACAGCCCAGCCCGAAACGGATTTCTCCCTTAGCGTGTGCTTCACCTCCCTTAGGTGCCTCGAAGCATTCAGATGATTTAGCTAACACAGTTCAGATAGAAACATTTCGCTATCGCCGCCGGACGAATAAACCAGTGGTTAAAGCCAGCATTACAGTCATCTTTGATGAGGAGGATGAGAAGGAGGGGAGTTGCAAAAATGATTTGGGGGAGAAGACGCACACCACCTCAGAAAATTCCTCCAAGGCCAAGGATAACTCCTACAATCCAGAAGCACAGAGCAGAATTGAGGAGGATAGCACTGAAGTTTACTCGGCAGAGCAGGAGGAAGCCGCAAAAGAACTCAACAGTCTCAAACGGAAAGAACCAATGGACTCTGCTGAAGGAATTCTGAAGGCTCATATGGATTCCCCTGGCAGCGGCTTGAAAAATGAGGAAGAGGAAGACTCTCTGGATTATAAACTTTACCTCAAGCTGCCTCCTGGTTATGACAGTATCGAGGACGTTCCAGAAGGAGTGGAAGTTACTTGGGAGCCAGACCCGGTTCAGGCAGCTGAAGAACGGAAGAAAAGAGCAGTGGATCGCGAAGCTGAGGCGAAGAATTCAAAAAACAAATGACTACAGAAGATTCTGGGGTATGCCTGCTCTCAGGCGAACCGCTTCCTTTTTTGTCTTTTGTTATGTCCAGGCTTGATAGTATGCAGTCTCTGAAGTTTAGCTGCCTTGTATACTCGGTCTACTGTAACAGGTCTCGGGGTCTGGTCTTACTAGAGCTTTTTTGTTTGCCTCAGTCAAGTTTTATTAGTCCAGGTTGGACAAGTTCCAGTTCAAGACATTTCTTTTTGGCTTTTTGTCTTCTCTGGCTTTTGCAAGCAGAAATACCAGATGTATTGAGAAATTCCATGACAGAGAGCTGATCAATAGCTCTCAGAGGTGTATACCTCTTGTAAATATTTTTTATCTTTTTTAATTAACAATATAGGTTTGTTCTTTTACCAGCAAAAAAAATAAATTTGTTATATATCTAAATTAGTCAAATAAATTCATATTAAATATATAAAATTGATTAAATCAAGTTAATTATAATACAGAGGTTAATTGATAATAGAAAGTTTAGAATATTATTAAGTTATAATCATCTTTATTTAAGACGAATTATAATTAAAATAGTGCTTATAACTTGGAATTAAAATAAAATAACTAATGAAACTATAAAAAGAAAATTGCGTTAAATTTCTATACATAATATTTAATTTAATTAAAAAAAGGTGAAAGAGGAAAGAGGGGTTGAAATCAAGAACATAGGGTTGGAATCCAAATATTACTTAATTTACGACCATCATACTTATTGAGATTAATTGCATGCTTCTAAATCTCGGAAGCCTATCTAAGCTTCCTATGGAAGAAATGACCAACCCTAGCAATGACTTTGGAATCCTCAATGGGGACACGGTGCTTGGCTTTCTTTGCATGTTCAGATAGAGGTGATGAGCACGAACAATTGTTCCTAATGTTTGCATCATCATCTTGGATTCTTTGTTTAATGGAGTGACCAGTTTCTCGAATGTAGGGAGTCCCATAGGAATAAGGGATCGAGTACACCCCTTCCATGTCTTCAAGTTCTACAAGGTATTTAATGGATGTAAGAGAATTTATAACATTTTTAAGAGGTTTGAATAAAGAATAAACTCTATTATTTTTTAAGAATATGGGCAATCCTGCCACTGGTCCCTTAGGAAAATGTTGGTTGAAACTTTGAGTTAGAATCATTAGGATTAGTTTTAACCCTTAAATTTTGAGAGCATGGCTAGGAAGATTGTTAACGGCCCCGATTTTGTTCATTGCAAAATGATGAGAACTAGCACAAATATATTGTTCCATATGGGGTTTTTGTGAAAACCTTGGTGAGAAGCCGAACCATCCTTCATTCTAGTGAGGAGGTCTTCAAGGAAAGGAAGGCACCCATTTACATCAACCTCCATCTTCAATTTGTTGGAGTCTAGTTAGGAATTAAGATAGCTAAGTAGCAAACTTAATTTCCCATGACCATGGGGTGAGATGACTCAAGTATCATCAACAAACCTCTTCCATGTTTTTGGGAAAGTTTAAGCTAAGGTTAGAGCCTTTGTCTCCAAATCCTCCATTAATAAGTTAGAAGCTATAGGGGGAAGAGAGGAACCCATCGCTACCCCACATGTTTGATTGTAGAACTTACGTTGGAAACTGAAGAACATAGTGGTGAGGAAGAGGCCAACCAATTTGGTGTTGTCATGGTTAATGATCCAATTTATGACACCAATGACCTTTTCAATAGATATTTTGGTACAAAGGGAAACATCCTAAAAGATTACTAACAAATCCCCTATGTCTAGTTGAATATATTTACATTCTTTAACAAAGGAATTAGTGTGACCAACGAGTGGTTTGATATTTTGAGCCAAGAATTCAGAAAGCAGTTTGAGGTTTCAGATTTTATTTTTAAAATTTTTAATTATTTAAATCAATTATTATTTTATTTTACCAATATAATGACACGAAACAAATCTCTCCCATAATGTGTTGTCAAGGTCCTTTTTATATGAAATTTTAATTTTTCACTTTGAGTTAATATATGTGTGTGAGTGTGCGTGTGAGAGAGAAAGAGAGATATGTTAGAAATATTTAATTTATAGTTGGTATTAAAAAAATTAATTATTATTATTCATGATATTTTTAAAATTTTAAATTAAATTTGTGTAGCTCATAGGAAAAAATATACCATTCACGCATAAACAATATTGTGCTTTAGATTTTAATATAAAAATACAAAATGGAAAGGCTATCACCACGAATGCATTTATCCCTTAAGGAATGAATCATGACTTATCAAATAGCTTAAATTCTCAAAAATGCATTCTCAAGGATTTCCCTAGGGTCAAAAGCACATATTTACACAAACTTATTGGTGGGTACCATGACTTGTAACACAAAAAAAATCACCTTAAAATTCATTGGAACCCATGAGTTATGTTGGTTTAAGGAGAAGGCTCGAAGAAACATTTAAAAACAGAGAGATAATTGCACAATATGGAAATGAAAATCATGATTGCAAGGAAATCATTTTGTTTATGTTCCCATGGACAATGATCCAAGAGGGAGATAATCTAAATTCCTTAAGGGTGGAGGGAAAGTATTTCCAATAAATTGTTTCATACACCCTCGGAAGATCCATCTTAATAATAATACCTACTTTTTTGTTTCAAGGAGTGGTTGACCTCATTGGCTGCAACTATCAAATCTAGTATTTTCCTACCCCTCAAAAAATTTGTCTTCTTGGGAGAGATTATTTTATTGAGGATTGGCTTAAAATGGTTGACGATCATAGAGGAGATGATTTTATATAAATCATTGCAAAGAGAAAGTGCATGGATGTCAAGACAAATAAATGGTTAACAAGCTTGGAATAATTGAATGGTAGAACCAACACGACCTAGATTTTTGTTGCGCTACATCAACACTACTGCTTAACCACTTCATTGAAGGACATAATTCACATCAAATCATAGTTCTAATATAGAAGAGCAAGACGCAAAATGTAGGTTGTTATGCACATGACTACCTCCTCTCTAATTAGAGATGGATCACTAAGAAGTGTTTGATAATATATCTCCATTTCCTACTCAACTATAACATTTTGAACTAGATGTTGATTATCTCATGCATATGGAAAGAAAATCCTATTATTTTGGCATTACTTAATCATTTCCTTGAGGATGAATTTGGTATTTACTCATTGCTTTTAAGAAAATAAACTCGATACTTCTATTTGTATAAAGAATCATCTTACTTTCAATGTTTCTCTAGATAGTTAAGAGTTATCCCTTATTTTTGAATCAATTCCTTCGATTTCATGTTTAGGATGATCTATTTTTGGCTCTAATTCATCCTATTTTCCAAGGGTTTCTTATGTTGGAAACCAATATCATGGCGCCAAAAACTCGCATAATTGAAGGGGATATTATTGGGGCATATGTTGATACCCAAATCTAGTTGAATCATCCAATGGTTTTAAGCCATCATTGCTAGAAAAACACTTCAACAAAGAGTTCTTTTCTAATAAAGGCTTCAAATAATAAAAATTAGTCTAACATTCTTGCTACATGTTGTTGTCCTCCCTTTCGATTTCCATCCTCCCCATAATATCCCATTATTCATTCCTACATTAACAAGTTTGAGATCATGTAGCAAAGTTCTAAATTATTGCGCCTCGACATCCACGCATATGATCCTTCCTTTCTTCTCTTCAGGAGATGTAATTAAATTGTAATCTCCTCCCATTATCTATATCGTATCCTCATGTAATTTTTTTAATCCAAATATCCTCCGAGAGGGCTACCCTCTCTATCGAGATATGGGGACCATACATTGTAAACATGAACCATTTATTTTTAGCCAAGGTACTACAAGCATCATGATAAAATTTTAGGATGAACTATTGAGTATAAGAATAATACCTCCAAAGGGTTCCAAAATATGGCATGTCCTTTATAATTTACTTTGGCATCTATAACCATGATGTGGCGTCACTTCTGATAATAAGCTACAATATTCTAAGGTTTCTCAAATTATGGTATCATAACAATTAAAGGTTTCTTATTTATTACTCTATCTGTAAACTATTTTTATTTACCTGGGCTATTAAAGCCCCTAACATTCCAAGAGAAGCTTTTGATTGTAAAAATTGTTTGATGGAGGAAAATAATTCCATAAGGGGCATGCTTTTCATTGAACATCTAGTCACCTACTGTTTGAACATTCTCCATATTTTCTTAAAAACATTGGCTGGTCTCATTATGAATCCCCATTTATGAAAAATAAGTATCTTATTAAATGCAACCATAATTGTTTATTAAAACAATGATGGCTAGCAATATTATTTTTTATTAAATTTTGAAGAGTAGTGAAAAATCTTTTTCCAATAAAGACACAAATATAGACCAAAATATAGAAATTGCTTGTAAATAAATAGTAAAAAGAAATGAATTATTATTATTTCAACGTCAATATATATGATGAATAGAATAATCTTGGGTATGGATTTATCAACGAGTAACAAAAGTGAAGGGTTTTCCCTTTAAGAAATTTAATATCTCTAAATGCTGGATAAATGTCTATAAAAATGGATATACACAACACCCACTCTCTACATGAACTCTATCTTAAGCAAAGGGAGATCTTAGAAAACTCATTCACTTTCACCAAAATTAAAAAAAGATACACCCACTCTATACATGAACTTTATCTTAAGCAAAGGAAGATATTAGACCACTCATTCACTTACACTAAGAAAAAAATAAAAATATTTTGGTAAAATTGTTTCTATTATTATGTTTAGTTGCTTTATATAATTACATAGGGTTGATACTTGAATATTTCATAGTTTTTTTGGTTATCAATAATTTATTTTTTAATGCTAAATTGTTCTTAATGCTAAATTGGGATCATATTTGTCACTGAAAGTTTTATGTGGTAAAAATTGGGGAAAAAACTCTTTTAGAACTATATTATTTAAGGTGAAAACTCAATTATTTTATTTATACTTGATATTAAAAGATTTTATTGAACAATATAATATAGAAAGTAGAACATTTCTTGTTTTATTTATAACGATTGTCTACTTCTTAGTGCAAGAAAGATCATTAAAGAATATTATTTTAACAAAATTTTGGCAAAACCATTCAAGAATAATAATTTTAAATGTGAAAATGGGAATAGAATGAAAACATTCTCTTGTACAGGGATTATTATAAAATGGGAAAAATCTAAACATAAATTAAAAAAATAAAATTAAAAGCAAAAAATTAATAATTAATAAAAACTAAAATTAATAATAACCCATTCAACCAATTACCATTTATAAAATAAATAATTTAAATTAATAATGATATTATATTTATATACTTTTTTAATATTATATATATTATATATATTATATATTTAATAAATTGGAAATATTGAAAAAAATTATAAATAGAATAGAAATAGAAAATAGAAATAATCAAAACTGAATAAAAAAAATTAATAATAAAAATTTAATATATAAATAGAAATAAAATTCTCCATAAATTATAAAAAAAGCCTCAACCAATCTATAAATAAATTATTTAAAATAATAATAAAATTTAAAACTCCAAATTCTCTTAAATTATAATATTAAAACAATTAATGAAAACTAAAAAACAACTAATACTAAATAAATATCCATTTCATTAATATAACATTGATTCATCAACGCGTTTTTCATTTATTTATATATGGAATATTTCTACTATGAAGCTTAGGTGAGAAATTTTAATAATATATCCTTTTTGTTATTGTTTAATCGACTTTTTACTTTACAATTTCTTCCCGCTCCTCTTCTTCCCAACATTGTTCCTGCGATCATACGAGAGCACGACCCTCGATTTTGAACACAGACAACATCTGCGTATACTAATTCTCCACCACAAATAAATATACCGAACGATCCTCGCGAAATGAACATAAAGTCTCAAATGCTATTGAATTGGAGCTAATCAAAGATTTTGACCTTGGATGGTATTTTTTATCCAGCCCACTAGACAGATTTATAATTCCTTTGCTACACAATATGAAAATATAATAATAATAAATTTTTAATGTTTATGTATATTTATAAATTCCAATGTGAAATTATCATATATTTCTATCTTTAGCAAATGGAACTATAATAATATATAATTAAAATATAATAAATAATAATAAATAATAGTAATAAAATAAAAATTTTAAAAAATAATATTGTAATATTTACTATATTAGATTAATAAAAACAAAATATATTACTAACAATAACTATTGAGAATATAATATTTCCTCTATTTCATATATATACTATATATAATATTATCTATTCATATATATATATAATATTTAATTATATGTTATATTAAGAATAAAAATATTTATAATCTTTTCAATGTTTAATATAGGAACCAGTTAATCAATTTTTGACTTGAGATTTAATATTTGATCATACAATGCTATAGATTACCATGTTTTAAAGTAAAACTTTTTTTAAAATATAAAATTTCGTAAAAAAGTTTATATATAGGAATTTGAGCTCGTGAAAGGCATGTACAACATATTTATGGTTAAGATGGACATATATTAATAAATGTACTTCACTAATGAGTTATGAAATTACATAGTAGACAAATTTATCATTAAAAAAATAAATTTCTGATTAGCCAAGCCATATAGGTTAAATGGTTGATGAATGTGCATAGGATGCAGACGCTGATGCAAGAAATAGTAAAAATTATGGGAGAAACTTTGGAAAGAATTCAAATCCTATTGTTGGAACCAAGCCACATGCTTAAGAAAATATTCTTATAATACACATAGGCATAAATATCCATTTCACAAAAGACAAGTGTGACGAAGTAACATAAACCCCAAACTCCATTATTATTTCATATACCTAAGGGATCTTGGAATTTCCAAATGGGAGTGAATTCTTTCACTAAAAAATTGTATAAATTAGGAAGTTTCATATGGATGGAGGAGACTTGGTTCAATAAGGAATATAAGTTGATAGATAAGCTTGATGAATTATCATTCTTGGCCATGTGGCAATTTATGAAAGACCCAAATAATTGGGTTCATATATTTTCTAACTTCTAGATGAAGGATAGTTATCTTTCTAGATGAGCATTAGATCGATGCCAGCCACCTTGCTTGACCATAACAAAACCTGGAAAAACACATGTGCCAATCCATTGAATTTTCATATTTCTACACATTATAATGGGAAAAGCCCGACACAATATTATAGAAATGGAGAATGGGGATTTCTAGGTCAAGGATAGTGCATGACTCCATCCATCTTAGATGGAATGTTTCCAAATAACCAAAATAAAC
>APFE030194994.1:33422-59512 GCA_000404065.3 Pinus taeda | reverse complement strand
TTTAATCCCCGCCAGTGTGGACTTGATACCATGCTGGCCAAAGACTCTCTTACCTTCAAAAGGCACCTGAAGGTGAGGTAATAGCTAGCAAATCTAGTCTTCGCAATCTTCAACAACTCCAATCTTGAGTGATTGTGGAAAAGCCCATGGGTATTGCTATGATTTGTAATAAATTTTATATTTGTTTGTCTCTCTTGTACAAATCCCTAATCCATTTGTATTGTTGGTTTTTTTCTTAATAATATCATGCATCAAAAGGTTCATTGTGTGAACCAAACACCTAGACCAAAATATGTTGGGGTATTTATCCTCAATAATTGCTCCTGCTGCCTTACAATTAGCAGCATTATCAGCGATGACTTGGATGACATTGTATGGCCCAATACGTTCAATTGTTTCAATTAATGGTTATGCAATGTTAATGTCGGTCTTGAACTTCTTTGAGTAATCATATGCTAAAAGAAAGATGGCACCACTAATGGACACAACAAAAACACTTATCAATGGCTTGCCTTTTACATTTGTCCATCCATCAGATACAATGGACACCCCATGCTCAGTCCAAGAATTTGTCATTCTACTCAGAATGTGATATTTTTGCTTTTTTATGATCACGTCCAACAGTTCTAGCGTTGTCATACCCAGGGCTCTTGTATCCTTTAGGGGCATCATTTATGGCAGAAACCATTTCATGCCAATAAGGTGACTGAAGAAGATTGAGTAGTATCCCACATGCATAGAGAAACTAGTAAACTTTTGAATCCACATCATACCTACACCCTTCATCAAGAAATTTGATATGGTTCTACGCCTTAAAAAGATGTTTGGTGACCCTGTGCTTCCATATCCACTGCCATGGGAGGATGCTGAAGGAGTTCATTGTGCATGTTGATGTGCTTGTGAGCTTGGTTCAAAGAGACCCTTTGATTTTTTATATTTGTATTGGGCTTCCTCCTTTTCCCTTATGTATTTGGTTCTATCTATTGCTGACACACTTGCACAAGCTTTGATTCCTATTGCTTTATCTTCGTCCCATGGAATTTTCACACAAAGGTGCCTTCTGGCACACGTGTATGAATCCGTGTAAGTTTTGTTGCAATGGGGGAAGTCAAATTTAGTGGTTCCACCCCCTTTACCTGGTTCAGGCCTAGAAACATATTTCCACAATGGGGATTGGTCATGTTTAGTTTTTTGGGCTGAATCATGTTCACTCTCTTCCTCTTCACCAAGGTGTTCCTCTTCAAGGTTTTCATCAAATCCACTATAACCCACTTCTTCATCCTCTTCTTCATGATCAACCCTCTTTCTACTCGCCAACATCATAATAACCAAAACATGAACCAAGAAGAAAATGCCATGCCATATAACCATGATGTTTGAAATTTGAAGTTTTGAATCTGCAAAAAAATGGAATGGGAAATAGAGAAAATTTGTATTTATTTATTTAGCAATGAACATAAAAAAATACCAAGCTCCAATCTCCCCTTGCTAGCTCCTCAAGCTCGTCGAAGCTCCTCTCTCACCAAGGTCCTCTCTCCAAGCTCCAAACTCTCTTGCTCTCAATGGATGAAGTGAATAATGGGAGGGGAGAGGATCTATTTGTTTTCCCCTCCCCACCTTTCCCTCCTTTTCCTCTCTCCTCTCTCCTTTCCCTATCTTTCCTCACTCCTCTTCACTGCGTAGACATCTTTTGCACCGGACGGGAGTGTCTTTTCAGAGGGGGAGTAGCCGGGAGCGATCGCTCCTGGACCACTCCCCCTTTGAAAAAATTCTCCTAGAGCGTACGGGAGTAGTCAATGAGCAAACGCTCTCGACCGCTCCCTAAAAAATTCCAACAAAACCAGGGAATTTTTTTTTTGTCTGGAGCGCTCTCCCGACTCGCTCCTGCCTGGAGCGTGAATTAGGAGTGGAGACGTGAAGGGGGGGGTGCGATCCCCCACAACCTTGTAAGAGACTAGAGGAGAAGCTGTTTAAAGAAGCCTAAGAAAAGGCTAGAGGCGATCAAGTGACAGGGAGCTCATTTGATCAAGGAGGGAGGTTGAGATGTAGCCCTAAAGAAGGCTGAGCTACGGGGCCGAGTAGGGCTGCTAGTAAGGGCTGATCTAATCCATAGGTGCAACATCCTCAAGTGGCATCGAAGATGATTCGTTCTTCCTCAAGGAGCCACAACAATGAAGATCTAACCCAAGTTTGCCGAGCTTGTGGAGGAGGTCAATCAAATTTGCAGCAACCGAGTATTAGTATGGTTTCTGTGCTTGAAACCCAAGAAAGGCAGATCTAATGAGACCTGAGATCCATGTTTTGTGGAGAAGAATGATTGGAGATTTGTAAGGAAAGGCTAAGCCCCTAACTAGTCTGGAAAGGAGGCCATATGCATTTGTAGAGATAAGTGTAGTTTCACCTCAGGATATAGTGTAGAATAAGGAGGGCTCATTGGGCCATGTTAAGGGTTGCTATAGGACTAGATTGTGTAGCCGTAGATCCTAGATTACAGGCTAAACGTTTTGTTGTAGTAAGAATGACAGAGGATAGGCCGAGCATGTGTTGAGGCTTGTGGAATGGCTGCAAGAGTTCAGATGACATGGAGGAGAGTTGCTCGTTGGAGGGGTTGATCCTAAAGTATGTAGGACCACAGAGGCTATGCCCCTGTCGAGGGATTCTTCAAGGTCAAGTTCAGATCTCTAGTTCTGCTCCTATGTAGCCAGTCTCTATGCACAAAGAGTGAGGGATCTGACCCTAAGGAGAGCTAAATGTATCTCAGTTTATAGGGCCGTGTTCCTCTAGGGTTGTGCAGACATATCAAAATGAAAATAGGCCATAGATCATGCAAATAGGGTAGATGTGCGAGTTTGACTTGTAGAGAAGAAGAGCTTGGTTAATGTGATGAGAAGGATGGCCTAAAAATAGTGAGGGTGTTGATTATTTGTGGCTGTTCAATTGTGCCTAAGATCTGAGCAAGATGGTTGAAAAATTTAACTAGTGTCGGTCTTCATAATTGTATTTGAGTCATGATGTAATGTATTTGTCAAAAGAAAGAAAAGTAAATTTTATTATAAAAGAAATTGACTAATTAAATCATGGGTTTCCTGCTTGGGTCAATGGTTCTTAGGTCAAAGCCTACATTGTTGGCTTCTAGAGTTTATGTCAAGTGTCCTTGTCCATGTCATAATTTAAAAGACCCTTCTTGGGCTTCATCTATCAAGAAAGAATTTTATTTTGATGTAAATTAGGCAATTTAGGTCTCCTCCACTAAGTTGGCCTCAAGAAGGACAACTCGGCCTCATCGAGAGAATTCGACTTCACACAAGCACTATATAAAAGTAGTATTTCGACTCATTTGGAGCACTCTCACCCAACTTGTTTGATCTGCAGTTGCTTGAGGCAAAAAAGATAACAAAGTTACTAGAGAAGGATTGAAGAAGCTGGAAGACCAAAATCGAGTTCTTGGGCAATCTATCACTCACATGTGCGAAGTTTCTGGATTGTAGCTGGGCCGAAATTCTGAAGTTGCTAAGGTCGAAGTTTTGGATTGTAGCTGGGCTGAAATTCTGAAGTTGTTGGGGTCAAAGTTCTGGATTATAGTTGGGTCGAAATTTTGAAGTTGCTGGGGTCGAAGTTCCGGATTGTAGTTGGGCCGAAATTTTGAAGTTGTTGGGGATTGAAATTCTGGGTTGTTGCTGCACTGTAGCTGCTAGACAAGAAGAGACTACTAAAGTTTGCTTAATCATATTGTAAGGATGACTTGGTGGAGGAGGAAGGTCTTTTAGGTCTAAGAGCTTGGTGCGTCTCAATTTGATTTACTAGTGGAAGAATTTGACCAGGTTTTCCCCTATAGAGGGGTTTTAGCCTTGTCTTGTTGATTTCTGGTAGCATCGGATGTGCTCTAAGTCTCAAAGTTTGCAGGGAGGCCCATAAACAATTTTTTTTAATGGGTCCTAAGTCTAAACTTAGGCAAATAATATAATTAAAGGGTATTAATATAAACTGTGGGTGTAACTTCTAGAAGATGACGAGGATCAAGCATAAATGATCTTAGTCATTGAGTAGCTTCTAATCTGGGCTGTTGAATGTCAACGCAAACATTATTTAAGGAGGCTTGAGGGTTAGTTGGAAAATGTACAGAGAGTTCAGAGAATCAATTTTCTAAAGCAGAGCAGCTGCCGGGAGATTTTCGATAGTGGGCTATTGTAGTGAGTGGCAGGGATAGTTGGGTTGGAGTATCTTCTCCAGGACCTAGGATATGCGACAGAGAGGCAAAGAGACACCAGGAGGAGGTAGCGTAGGCCCAGGAGGGGTTGACGCTGGGCGAGAAGGGCACACGCAGAGCTTGACGCTGAGCCAGCAGGGCTCACGCAGATGTTGTGCAATCTTCATTGCAAAAGTCTGAGTTTTCTGGGGAAGTTGACATTTCTGAGTTGGGAGGCCTGGAAACTGCTCCAGAGGGAAAACGTTTCCTAGTTGAACTGACACAGAGCCTTTTAAGGCTAACGCAGGGTCTACATGGGGCTAAAATAGACATAGTCGGGGACAGTTGGTTTAGCTACTAGAACAGCCAGGATTTGTCGAGTAGAGTGGGGTAATCTCACTAAGGTTTTCTGCTAGTTTATTTTCTCTGTAACTGGATTGCCGGAAGGGCATCCAGAGTTGTATTCATAAACTACTGCTTAATAATATAAAACCCTAAGAGTTGTTGCACCGGTTTTCCCACATTAGGTTTTTCTGGGGACATTTGTCTAAAAAATATTGTCACTTGTGTGGATTTTTTCTTTATTGTTTTGTTCTTCTTTTGGGCAAATTAATTAATTAAATGAAGGATATAGTTGTATTAGCTTCGATATTTGCTGTAGGAAGCAGTAAATAATTTGTTTCAATAATAAACAAATAGGAGAAGTTTAATCAGTTGCTGTAGTAGTAGATTCGGGTGAGGAGTCTCGAATTTTCACATGGTACCAGAGCTAGTGTAGGTAAAGCAAGAAGAATAGTGCCAAGGAACCCAATGCTAAACAGAAGAGGGAGATCGAAAAAGCTGCAAGAGGCAGTAGTTCGAAACCCTAGAGGGTTTACGCAGTCCTAGCTGGAGGGTTGATTTTCGTGGCTGTCTCTCTCTAAGTGAGTTGACAGAGAGGAAGGACTCCCAGTTCGAAAGTTTGTCGTGGTAGAGGGAGCAACACTGAAGCCTCAACGTGAGGAGAAGCTGGTGGGACACAGTCTTTTCTGCAGGCAGTTTTGCTGGGCAGAAAGACGTTAGAAGAGAAAGAGGAGCACGGCGAGGGAACTTTTTCCTTAGTAAGACTTCCCGCCAAGATGTCTGTTTTCTCAATTGGCTGAGCAGCAGTAGTGACAAGCAGAGAGGAGATTTTCCACATTTGTGGCAGAGATGGAAACCAGTGGATTGAGGGATCAAGATAGGTTGGATGGAGCATCCAACTATGTCATTTGGAATGCTAGAATGTCATTCCTTCTAGATGAGCATGCCCTCAAAACATATGTCGACAGTGTTGTGGCTGTGCCTGCAAATGCAGATCCATTAAAGAAGTACCAAGATAAAATGGCAAATGCATAAAGAATGATCCTCGACGGAGTGAAGGATTAGGTTGTCTGTCACATCGCTAGCAGAGGGACTACTAAGGAGATGTGGGATGCGTTGTCTACGCTATATTAGGGACCTTCTGATCAACAAAAGATGTACTTGGAGCAGAAGTTGAGATCTTCTTAGATGTAGAAGGGGGAGCGTGTGGATCCATTCCTCACAAAGCTTCATGAGACCTGTGATGAGTTATCTGTTGTGGGGTCTACACCTCAAGACTCAGAGTTGGTTGCACTGGCCCTCAATTCTGTCTCAGTTGAGTGGTAAGTCTTTGTCCAAAGTATCCTGGGCAGGATGACTTTGCCAAATTGGGATGAGATGTGGGCAACTCTCAAGCAAGAGGAGTTGAGGAGAGACTTGGTCAAATGTAAATTTGACGGAAGTAGCAGTAGTGGGTTGAAGCCCAAGGAGGAGGAGGATAATGCAACCCTTGCATCGAAGGGAAAACAGGAGTAGCGAAGACGTAAGGACGTCTCGAAGATAAAGTGCTTCAGGTGTGGTGAGATGGGTCATTACACAACTCAGTGTCCACTTAGGTGTTGATTTGGGGTAGCATCGGATGTGCTCTAGCCACGAAATTTGGTGGAGAGGTAGGGCACATGAGATCTCCAATACCCATAAAAGGTTTGGGCAAATTCTAAACAGATCAAGATATATTAAAATAATTAATATTTTTAATGGAGTCCCTAAGTCTAAACTTAGGGAAAATAAAATATTAATGTGTATTAATATGAATGTGTGTTAGAGTGGTCCAAAAGACATGGATCAAGCCAGATCTAATCTTAGCCGTTAATTAGGGACTTAACCTCAGTCGTTGGATTGTCAACAGGAAAAGTATAAGAGGAGGCTTGAGGATCACTTGGAGATCACCCCAGATGATCAGTGATTCTATTCCCTAGAGTGGGGTTTGCTAAGAGAGATAGAATTAGTGATCGGGAGAGTAGCTGAGGGGCATTGAGTACAGAGGAACAAAGAAGGCAAAGATTGTGCCGAGAGAACAACATAGTAGCCAAGAAGGGTGATGCAGAGCCAGAAAGGGCTCACATAGGGCCACGCAGAGGCAGGCAAGTGCTACGCAGAGCACCAGAGGGGCCAACGTAGCTGATGCAGAGGCTCCCGAAGCTGATGCAGGGCCTCTTGGGGCTGACACAGGCCAAGAAAGGTTGACGCAGGGCCCAATGTGAGACAGTGAGGGGCTGACGCAGCCGAGATTGGGCAGATGCTGGGGTTGCAGGAGCAGTTTTGTGCTCAGGAGTTGTCGGAAGGGTTTTCCGAGGTTTCAGCCAGGAGATTTCTCTCAAATTGTGAGGTATAGTTGCTAAGGAAATTCTCTGTTGGGTAGGCCAGTTACAACACCCAGATTGTACTCTGATATTGCTTAATAAGAAAACCCTCAGATAGCTGCACCGGTTTTCCTGCATTGGGTTTTTCCGGGGACATTGGTCCAAAAATAACGGTGTCATGTGGTGTGTTTGTTCTTGTTTCTTTCAGTTGTTGATCTGTAACATGTTGAGCATGCACTAGTGTTTATTTTCAGTATTTACTTTGTAAATAACTTGTAAAAGGAAAAAATAACTAGTAGGTAGGAATAAATCAGAAAAAGTGCATGAAGGGTTTCTAAACTAAGTAAACTTAGAAACTTCAACATTAGGAAGAAGGACAAAGTGAGAAGCACGATCTGAAGGCTGCACCCGTGAAGATCGAGGAGGAGGAGTTTTCCATGATAGTTGAGATACCTCCAAGAGGGAGGTGGGTTGATTTGGAGCTGTAGTTCGAAAGAGCTACAAATGGGCAGGATCCTTGAGGAGCCCTCCTCTCAGATCAATTCCTTGCTACGGGAGCCTAGATAAGAAGTAGTAGGATGGACAAGTGCCGGATGGTGTTGAGGAGTGTCGGAGAGACAGTTGCAACAACTAGGAGGGTGAGAGACTGAACAACGCAGAGCAGTGTTGGCAGCAGTGCTAATGGCACCGAGCAGAGGTCAGCAACAAAGTAGAAACTAGCAGCAGTCAGGTTCCAACATTCACATGGTATCATACTGAACACAGTTAGTTCGGTAATTTGGGATGCTTTTCCATTGCTGATGCAGTAGCAACAATAGTTTGCAGTGCAAAGGCAGTTGGCAGTGGCAGTGGCAGTGCCAGCAACAACACAGATGTAGAAATTCAGAGGGAGTTGCAGTACTGATGCAGTGTTGACAATGGTAGGGTCAGGAGCAGTATAAATGCAGCATTTGCGTAGTGGTTGGTGGACAGCATGTCAGACATCAACAATGTAGAGGGAGATGTTATAGAATAAAGTGATGCTTCAACAAGTTGCATTGCTAGAGCACATTCCTCACTAAGAGGGATTGTTGATTTTTGGTAGCATAAGATGTCCTCTAAGGCTCAAATATTGCAGGGAGGCTTAGGCACATGTATTCCAAAGAACCCAAAAAGCGTTTTGGGAAATTCCACCCAGAAACAATTTTATTAAAATAATTAATTATTTTTAATGGGCCCTAAGTCTAAACTTAGGAAAATAAAATAATTAAAGGGTATTAATATAAATTGTGGGTGTAACTTCTAGAAGAAGACGAGGATCAAGAAGAAATGATCTTAGCCATTGATCAACTTCTAATCTAGGCCGTTGAATGTCAATGAGGAGATTATTTAAGGAGGCTTGAGGGTCACTTGGAAAAATATACAGAGATTTAAGAGAATCGATTTTCTGAAGCAGACTAGCTGCCAAAATATTTTCGATAGTGGGCTATTGCAGTGAGGGCCAAGGATAGCTGGGTTGAAGTATCTTCTCCAGGACCCAGGATAAGCAACAGAGAGGTAAAGAGACACTAGAAGGAGGCAACACAGACCCATGAGTGGTTGATGCTAGGCCAGAATGGCCCACACAAAGCTTGACGCTGAGCCAAGAGGGTTCACGTAGAAGCTGTGCAGTCTTCAGCATAGAAATCTGAGTTTGCTGGGGGAACTGACATTTTTGAGCTGGGAGGGCTGGAAACTGCTACAGAGGAAAAATTATTCCCAGTTGAGCTGACGCATAGCCTTTTGATGCTGAGGCAGGGCCTACGCAAGGCCAACACCGAGATAGCCGAGGACATTCAGTTCAACTACAGAACAGCTGGGATTTGTTGGGTAGAGTGAGGTAATCTCACTAAGTTCTTTTGCCAGTTTATTTTCTTTGTAACTGGATTGCCAGAAGAGCATCCAAAGCTGTTTTTCTACCAATTTAATAATATAAAACCCTCAGAGCTGCTGCACCAGTTTTCCCGCATTGGGTTTTTCCAAGGACATTTGTTCAAAAAACACTGTCACTTGTGTGGATTTTTTCTCTATTGTTCTGTTCTTGTTTTGGGAAAATTAATTAATTAAGTGAAGGTTGTAGTTGTATTAGTTTCGATATTTGTTATAGGAAGCAGTAAATAATTTGTTTCAGTAATTAACAAATAGAAGTTTAATTAGTTGCTGCAGTAGTAGATTCGGGTGAGGATTCTCGAATTTTGACATGGATGAGTGCCTATATCTCGTGTCGTTGATCTTCATGCTTTGTTTTGTTGATTGCTTGATGAAACTAAGATAAAAGAAGTACACAAGAGAAGCTAATAAAACTACAAGAATATCACAAGTAATTATCAACATAAGAAAACCTTTCTGCCTTTCTGATTTTCTAACAAGGATGAGCCAGATAGTAAGTAGAATATCAAGCCCTAGATCAGAGAGTTGCAAGAGGGCAACTTTAGTGGTAAGAGGGAAACCCCCAAGCTGTAAGTTTTATCATTATTGGTGTAACAAGAATGATAGTAGTCGGTAGGTTGAAGACCTTATGAGTTGGCATCCTTGATGGACTAAGGAGCAGCTAGAGGGCATATCATGTTGAGCTATGATCGATGACCTAAAGGATTTCTATAGACTGATAGAGGCAGGTTGAGGTGTTGCAGATTCAGAGGCAAGAGGTGTTGGCATTGGTGGTAACTCACTCACAGGTCGGTTCAGTTTTGATGAAAGGCATCCCACAGTGTAACAAATCCATTCAAATGTAACAGGGCATTGGTACAAAAGAACAGGAAGATGGAACTAAAGTCTACTAATCAGAATGAAGAAGTTGAAGGTAAAGGATGGTGAAAAGCAGTTTAAGATGTATACGCAGGTCCACTTAGTCAAAACATTGTATACATGCAGGTCCACAGAACAAATAGAGCGTATACGTATACACGCACTCATGCAAGAGGAAAAGCATGTACAGTTTGGAAAATCAAGGAGTTTCAAGAGTAGAGAATACCAGGGGTCAATACCATGGTATTAGCCTACAATATTGAGTGGAGTAACAACTATTTGATCCTGCCCAAGAATACGATGAGTCCTAAGTGGTTTTGGTCCGAGGTATTGAGAAAGGCCAAAAACCATATAAGGAGGAGAAGATCATTATGCCAAGATGTACAAGTTAAAAGGGTTTCTAAGGAATACTTCTATCTGAAGTATATTTTATGTTGTAAGGGCTATGTTGGTGATTTGATCTGAAATATTGTGTGCACCTTGAATTCAATGTTGGATCAGGATCATGAGACCCAAAATGACTTATCGTTGAATGATCTGATATTGGTTGGGCTAGATCTGATTGTGTACACCTATTTCATTCTTTAAATTTCATAATCTGAGTTTGTTTGAAGTTTGGCATAGCACTGAAGTTATGAGTTAATATTTGCAGATCTATACGTTAGTTCGTCTCGGTAAAAGCATGTGTACACGCAGGTTCTACTCTTTCAAGTAGCGTATACAAAAGAAAAGCCTATTCTTCAAGATCTGACTGATCTGTTTGATCAGTTTTGTTGTTTTACTGTTGTTTGTCAATGAAGTCTTCTTAGATGTGAATGTAAAAATGAATGCATAAGGAGTTTGATATCTAATTGATTGATTGTATAAGTGAGAAGGGTGATCTCTGCAGCCTGTGTAAAGCTCTGTAAATTGACAGTAGATGTTCAGTGTATTGCTGGTTGGTACAGACTTGATTCAAAAGTTTTATGTTTCAGTAGTTTTGAAGGGATATGCAGGTTTGATTAAAGGAAGTAGCGTATACACGCAGGTTGGGTTCAGTAAAGTAGCGTATACATTCTAATGTATGATTTTTAAGGTTGTAGCTGGTTCTGAATAATGATGCAAGTTTCTGGGTTCAACAAAGTGTTCTGGTGACATTGTTCAAATTAACTGATTGTTGGTTGATGTAGTTTGAGTTTCAAAGTTTCTGATGGGTCCAGTATGGAAATTTGGTGAAACGAGACCTTGATGTATATTGTTGTGTGCCAGGAGCATCCAGTTTGAAAATTTATGAAACGTGGTCCCTGGAAGAAGAGCAAAGGTTGTAGCCTTCTGTAGGCCGACGCCTACGTACTAGTAAACACATTGGTTTGTACAAGAGCTAGGGGGTTGCAACTCCCTTCTAATAGAAGCTAGAAAACGAGAGAAGGTTGTAGCCTTCTGCAAGTGGGTGTTTGCGTACTAGTATGAGCCTTCACCAGTACAAGATTGTACACAAATTTTCTTATTATTAAAAGAAGATAGAGACGACAACAGTAGGTGGTTTTCACCCACATTGGGTTTCCACTTTAAATTTTGATGTTCATGTGTGTTGCTTATGTGTGATAGTTTATTCTGTTTTTACTACACTATTTAATAAGTTACTAATGCACTGGTTATAGATCAACACATGATAAATTAACTAAATCACAAGTTCTCTAGGTATACATTGAAAACACTAATCACAGTAGCGTGTACACGCTAGATCACTTCACAAAAGTAGTGTACATAAATTTGTTTGGGAAATGAAAAATTATTGATCTGATAATATTGATTCACCCCCCCTCTCAATATTATTTCCAACAATTGGTATCAGAGCAGGTCCCTCAGAAGAAACTTGATCGCTTGAAGGAAGATCTTTTAAGATGAATAATCACGAAGGCATGGACCCATTAGACCACCAATCTTTAATGGGAGCAACTTAGTATATTGGAAAATAAGAACCAAAGCCCATCTACAATCGCGAGGAGCTGATGTTTGGGAAATTGTGGAAAGAGGATATCAATTTCCAGCAGCAATTCCTACGGACTCTGCAGATAAGAAGTTATACGAAACCAATGCCAAAGTTGTCAATACATTATTGGGAAGTCTGTCAGAATCAGAATTTGTCAAAGTCATGTAGCTCAAGACAACCAAAGAGATATGGGACAAAATCATTCAGAGCTACGAAGGAGACTCCTAGGTAAAATGTGCTAAGCTTCAAACTCTTAGAATTCAGTATTAAACTCTTAAAATGCATAGTGATGAGAGTGTTGCTAGTTACTTTTTACATATAGATGAGATTGTTAATTGTATAAAGAATCTGGGTGAAGAGATAAAGGAAGCTACTTTAGTTGAGAAAATTTTGACATATGTCTTCTAAATTTGAGTCAAAAGTGTCTGCTATAGAAGAAAAACAGGATCTTCAAACTATTACTGTGACTCAACTCCATGGAATCCTAATTGCCTTTGAAATGAGAAAAGGAGGTCCATCAGATATGAGAAAAGCCGCTTTTAAAGCTTCAGCAAAGGGAAATGAAAAGGAAGAGCACAATGAATCAAAACACATTACAGAAGAAGAAGATGAGGTAAATTTTGTCAAGAAGCTTCAACAGGGTTCTGGAAGATTCAGAGGTAAGCTACCTTTCAAATGCTTTGTTTGTGGTAGAGTCGACCATTATGCTGCCAAATGTCCTCATAAAGATAAATATAAAAAAGGAAAGGAATATGCAAAAGGAAATAGAAAGCATGCTGTAAATAGAAGGAGTTACTATACACATGAAGATAGTGATGGCTTATCCAATAGTGATGAAGATGAAACTAACCAAGATTATAGACTTCTCATGGCTTATGACAATGATGATTTTTTGGATGCCTTAGAAGAGGAAGACTTTCTTGAAGAAATCACTAAACTCAAAATTTGTTTAGAAGAAAAGGATATGATCATCGATACGTTGACACACCAACTCACTGAAAGAGAAAAACACAATGAAAATCTAGAATGTGAAATTGTGGGTCTAAGAAAAGAACTTGAGAAGACAAAGTCTCTTAATCTTAGATTTGCTAAAGGATTTGAAACCTTAAATGAAATCATCAAAGTTCACCATTCACTTCTGATAAGGACAGGTCTTGGATATACTGAAGAATCATCTCAATCATAGAAGCTATCAGCCTCCACTAGAAGCTATCTTGATGCAACAAATACCAGTGAACAATATGTCAATCGTCAGCAAAGGCCTAAAATTACTCATCAGGTAAATCATACCTAAGTTACCAGAAAACGGATACGGGTACGGGGTTTGAAACGGGTGCGACAAATTTTCAAAAATCTAGATACGATACGGCAGGAAACGACAAATAATATATATATATATACTATATATCTATATATAATATATATAATGTATTGTATGTTATTTTTTTATTATTTTAAAAATAAAAAATTCATATTACCATTCATATTTCAGAATCTAGATTATCATCTATGATCTATCATGATTCATGATTCATCATCGTCAATTCAAGTTTCAACACATGCCATATGGCATAAACATTCAACATTGCCATCATCATTAACGAATATTATAACATTCATGATTCATGATTCAAGTTTCAAGTTTCAACTTATCATCAAGTTTTTGTCTCAAATTTCAAACATCAAGTTATCAACATGACAAGTTACACAAACACCATCATTACCAAAATTAATAATGCATACTAATTACTACATAGTACAAAGTACAAAATGAATTATGACTGGGAGTCTACTATCATTACTCATAATTCATATGGTTGTTCAGAAGTTTAAAAGTTAAAAGTTAAAACACCATCATAAATTACATTTACATATCATCAAATATGTCTTCATTCATGCCACTATAATGTTCCACTTCCACATCCTCTCTAGAAGTGGCACTGAGAACATTCCTGCCATGTCCACTTGAAGATCCACCTATTCCCGGTGATGGCTCCGAATCAAACAAATTCATATGAGACATGGCATTCAATGTCATATCCAAGTCAGGCAACTCTGGTTCCACGTCCCATAATTTGGTGGGCCCAAATTTGTATTCATCTCTCTTGTGTGAGAGAAGGCGAAGGTTTGAATGAACATACACTAGTTCCTCAGCCTTCTTAGAGCCCAATCTGTTTTGCCTCACTGAATGGATGAAGCCGTATGTACTCCAGTTCCTTTCTGCTGAAGAAGAACTAGCAACTTGTGATAAGATCTTGATGGCCAATTTTTGGATAAATTACATTTACATATCATCAAATATGTCTTCATTCATGCCACTATAATGTTCCACTTCCACATCCTCTCTAGAAGTGGCACTGGGAACATTACTGCCATGTCCACTTGAAGATCCACCTATTCCCGGTGATGGCTCCGAATCAAACAAATTCATATGAGACATGGCATTCAATGTCATATCCAAGTCAGGCAACTCTGGTTCCACGTCCCATAATTTGGTGGGCCCAAATTTGTATTCATCTCTCTTGTGTGAGAGAAGGCGAAGGTTTGAATGAACATACACTAGTTCCTTAGCCTTCTTAGAGCCCAATCTGTTTCTCCTCACTGAATGGATGAAGCCGTATGTACTCCAGTTCACTGAATGGATGAAGCCGTATGTACTCCAGTTCCTTTCTGTTGAAGAAGAACTAGCAACCTGTGACAAGATCTTGATGGCCAATTTTTGGATATGTGGAAGTGCCCCACCATAGAAGTTTCACCACTCAATTGGACTTAATCTGCTCTTGTCCCGCATACACTCAATATCACAACCCCAACCCTCTGATCCCACAAAATGAGAAAACTGTGCACAAATCTGAAGCCCAATTTCAGGATCTACAAAAAGCTTTCTAAAAGCATTTTTAAATCCTTCTGCGACTTCTGGGTCTTTGTTTGGTGCGCTTCTTTCTGGATCACGTAGCAACTCTGCAGCATAATATTTTGGATTCACTGCATAGGCTAAAAGGTGCAATGGGGTGGTCATCTTGTTCCACCTTTTGGTCAATATATCTTTTACTTCTCTGTAAAAGATTTCATCTGAGTCATTCTCCTTGGCATTTATAACCAACCTTATCTTCTCTATCATGGAATCAATGCCCTCATACACCTCTCCTAGATTAGGCATATCTGTGTCAAACATACGGAGCAAATCCACAATTGGCTTAATAAATGCCAAGAGGTACTCCACCTTATCCCACCATTCATCATCAACAACCAACCGTTTCATTGCTTGTGCTCTATCAGATTGGGATTGCCTCCATTGGTTCCAAAGAGAACTGCATACCATTGATTGTAATGCATCTTTCACCTGCATGAGTCTTGTTAAGACTATGATGTGAGAAGCAAATCGAGTCTCAGCAACCTGCAGGTGTCCAATTGCCAATGTTTCAAATTTCAATCAATTTGAAAAATAATAATTTGATTGAATAACCTATTATGATTCACGAATCATGACATTTGAGAATCCAATTTAGATATTTGAATTTAGAGTCAGAAATTAGAATTTTTGAAATATTTAATAAACTTTAAAATTTAAAGTATAGATACCTTAAGGAGCTCCAACTGAGCAAATTCCTTGTAGATGCCTTGGGACATGTGGTGGTTTGTGATAAAGGCTTGAATTTCTTTTGCCTCTTCAAAAATAACTCGAATCCACTCAATTTGCTTCTCCAACTTGCTCAACATGAGGTTCAATGAATGCACAACGCAAGGGGTCCAAAAAATGTGTTGATATTTGCCTTCAACAATTAGGCTTGCTGCTCTACACACCGTTGCATTGTCAATTATTACCTGGACAACATTTTCAGGCCCCACCAATTCAATTGCTTCAATCAAGATGTTAGCAATGAATTGAGAATATTTCATCTGCCCCTCACAATCTACTACCTTCAAAAACATTGCCCCATGTGGGCTCTGAGCAATCACATTGATCAAAGGCCTATTTCTTTGATCTTTCCATCCATCGGAAATGATGGACACCCCTGAAATGAGCCATGAATCACGAATGGGGGATAATTTAGCCTCCAAATCTAATTTTTGAGCACTCAACAATGTGGTGCGTATCTTCTCATATCCAGGGCTCTTGTACCCTCTTGGGGCTTCATTCAAACTTTTTACCATCTTTGCCCAGTAAGGAGATCGCGGTCCCAAATTTGACCACTTTGACCCAACAATTCCATGAGAATAAAGTGGGGGCTTTGATGAAGATGCTCCCAACCTTGTTGGGTGTTTTAAATGGGAGGCAGGATTTGCTTCATTTGCTTTAGCATCTGCCTCGTCTTGTTCTCTCTGATATTTTGCAATTTTTACCTTACTTAAACCATTTCCATCTGTCCCATTCTCTTTAGGTGGGCCACTACATATTCGAATCCCATTGTTTCTTAACGCAAGCAAATGTGCTTTAACCTGTGTGTATGACCCCTTAAACTCCTTTTTACCCTCACTGTAAACCCATGCCAATGATCCACTTCCTTGGATCTTCCCAACAATAGTTACATATTTCCAAAGTGGGGACTTTGTATCAACTTTATGGGTTGATTCAATTTCCTGTGCCACTTCCTCTTCCTCATGAATGGCTGAACTTGAAGTTGCCATCAATGATGATGATGTAAATGAAACTAAAAAAAGAAAATTGACAAATATCAGATATGTATTTAAAAAAATTTATTTGGTCATTTCTGGATGTTAATAAAATTATCTCATCATTTATTTATAATATATATGCCTTTCTCTTTACTTTGTTCCATCATTATTAGTTATTATTCGAATAACTACAAAAATGAGTGAAATCTGTGATAAACAGTTTGCAATTTCTAAGTCTTGAATGCAGTGAACTGTCACTATGATTGAATCTTTTTTATGCCATTCTAACAACTGAAAACTTAAAAAGTTAAAAGTTATAAATCGTGATGACTCTGGAGTCTGGAGGCAATGCAATAGTCACTTTCCTTAGGAGGAACCAGCAGACAAAGATTCTGATCTCAAGCATGTTAAAAAAGAAAAAAGGCACTGGAATCTGGATCAAGGTTCCATGACATATATTTTGGATTTTCTATAAATAAACATATATTTATTTATGACATATTTGCAAGTCTAAGATAGGCTAGGAGAAAAGAGTGCAGACTCCAGAGTACGGGCAGATGGCATCATGACAGATGCACACATAATGTACAAGTATTTATAGATGGTGATTTGGTCATGGTGCATCTCATGAAAGAGCATTATCCCAAAGTAGCTTACGACAGGCTAAATGTGAAGAAGATCAGATTGTATAGAAAGTTAGAGACAAAATGAAGTTTGGTGATAGTGCTTCCAAAGTTAGTTGCTAGAGGATTGCCTCGTATTACAAAAGCAGAATGCTATCTTGAAGATGATCACTGTCCTAATTAAAGAAGGATCAATCTTGTATAAAAGAAGTCTCTGTGTTAACATTCGAGGGCTGCCTGTAAGTCTACAATGAAAAGGAGGTAGAGTTCCTCATTGTTTTCAGAGATAAAAAATTCTCTTGTAAAGATTGAGTCATTTTCAGAATTGAAGATTCTCCTTGTAAAGGACAAATTGTTACTATAGATACAATTGTTTAAAGAGGCCAGACCACTTGGTTTGAAAGGTATAAGAGCAATCATCTCTATAAACAAAATTTGTGGATAGAATTTTCAAACCCAGGTCAGTCTAGAAAGTGCTGAGTTAGTTTGGTAATATTGGTATGCTTTTAGTGAACGTTTTTCAATTTTTGATGTTATGAAAGCTCCATCCATCTCTCATTGGGAAGTTGTTGTCCATTGCTATATTATAATTTATAGTCCTTTTAAAAATGATTCGAGAGAAGTCTAAACCCTAAGTTGCTGGACCAAAGGAATGTGTGGGCCGTGGGGCTTGCTGCCATAGACAATAGCTAGTTGAAATTGAGCGAGATTACAGTCTAAGTATGTAATCATAAATGATAAAACTAAATGTTGGACAGACTGCGTTTTATGATTATCGTGTACAATATGATGATGAGCTTGCAAAAAGGCTCAAGTCTGCAATAGAATTAGGGCTTTTGGATGCTTCCGATAGGTTTGGTAAGAATTCAACGTACTATGTATATGTTAAAGAATGTATACATTTTATAAAGTTATGTTTCGACAAGCACTTGTCTATCATAATAACTGGTGATACTGATTTGTTGCCAGGCATTCTGGATGACATGTATGCATTGTGCTCTGCCTGCAAGCAACCATTATCAGCATTACTTTAAGTTTATATTGCAGATTGCTTACAAACTTGTATCTAAGTATGTTTTGCCTCTAGAGTCTAAACCAGATTTCACACTGTCACAGTATGTAAACTATCTTTCGTAATATAACATCCCTCTGAGTGCAGGAACTTGGAAGGAGCTAAGCGAGTTAAGGAAAGCTTAATGTTATCAGGACTTAGATCTTAGTATGGAAGAAAGGAGCTGTGGTATCTTTTCTTCAACATATAAACTGTTACATACAATCAAAACAGGCTGCTAATGCCGCAGAAAGCAAGAAATCATTGATTTAGAGATGAATCGAAAGATAGAGAGACAAAGATTGTGTACCAACGATGCCAACAGGTTCAGTAACTCTCAGCGGCGGCAGTGAAGTTGTGAACTCAACACTCACTCAACAAACTTAGTGGCGACAGTGAACTCAACACTCAGCACTCTTGTCGTTTAGGAATTAGGTTAGGGTAGAATGAAACATTGAAACTATAAACCGTGACCCGTAACTAAAACTTCAAAACCTAACTTTTTGAATTTTAAAAATCTATTCCCGGCGGGCAAGGTATCAGCGACCAGAAACGTTTTGAAAATTTGAAAAAACGTATCCCGTTTTCTGAGACGTATTTTTTTTTTTTAAATGGGAGGGTTTTTTTCAGGAAAACCCCTGAAAAACGACTAGGAAAAAACAACTCGTTTCCAAATCAAAAAATGGTACCCAAAACGTTTTTCCCCCGTTTTTTTGGCGTTTCTGCTGTGCATATGTATCCAAAACGTAAAACGTCGTTTTGGGTGTACAGGGAGCCGTTTCCGGTAACTTAGAATCATATACCCAATTTACTCCAAGGATGAATATCAGTAGAAGATTCAACCAACAGGTAAACAATGCTAAAAGATTTTATTATCGTAGAAACTTCTTTAATGGGCAATGTTTTTCGTGTCATAACTTTGGGCATAAGGCTACTCAATGTGTTGCTTACAAAACCATCATGACTAGTGAAGCATGAAATCAAAGGAGTGTAATAGGAGTCAAGAAAAGTTCCTACAATAACTTTTCTCCTCTTGAGAATGAATTAGAATGTCTGATTTGTAACAACTTTGGTCATGAAGAATCTGAATGCAGGAGAAAATTTCGGCCATCACTTCAAAAGGAGCAAACATCATTAAATCCCAAGCTATGGAGAAAGAAGGAATCTCAATCATAAATATGTGGCATAAGTCTGTATGCAGAAGGACAAGAAAATTAGTGGTACATCGACAACGGATGCTCTAAACACATGAGACTGATAAAGAGAAACTTCATTCTTATAATGCTTGAGAAAAAGGAAAGAATGTTTCATTTGGAAATGACACTCTAACTATCATTAAATGTAAAGGTTCTATCTTCTTGAAAGAAAAGGTTATAGCTGGAAATGTCATGTATGTAGATGGTTTAAAGCATAACCTGTTGAGTGTCAGTCAAATGTGTGATCAAGGAAATGAAGTTGTGTTTCAATCAAACACATGTGTGGTTCATGAGCTTGATACAGGAAAGACCGTGATCAAAGGAACAAGAAATCCAAACAACTTATACATACTCAAAAGAGGACAGCAACAATGCTACCTAAGCAAAACAGATGAAAACTGGCTATGGCATAGAAGATTGGGACATCTAAGGTTTTCTCAAATAAGAAAAGCATGCAGGCTTAAGGCAGTTCGTGATCTTCCAGATATCAGCATCCTAGAGAATACCATATGCAAACGATGTCAAGTCGGTAAGCAAACCAGAGTTCACTTCAATGAAAAAGAAGGATCAACAAGTAAGCCTTTTGAACTCATCCATATTGATTTATGTGGACCAAAAATGAAAAAGTCAACTTGTGGAGAAGAATAATTTATTTTATTTATTGATGATTTTTCCAGGATGTGTTGGATAGGTCTACTAAAGAATAAAGATGAAGCATTTGAAAAGTTTAAAGCTTTCAAAGCTTTAGTTGAAAATGAATCATATTGAAAAATCGAATGTCTCAGATCTGATCGAGGGGGAGAATTCATATCAGATGAATTCTTTGACTTTTGTGAACAACATGGAATAAAGAGGCAATTCTCCATTGCAAGAACTCCTCAGCGAAATGGCGTGGTGGAAAGAATGAACAGGACAGTTCAACAAATGGCTCGAGCAATGCTTGATGAATCTGGAACTCTTACAACCTTCTGGGGAGAAGTTGCATTTGCTGCCGTGACTATTCTCAACAAAGCGAATGTTTGGGTAAATAGAAATCAAACTCCATATGAACTTTGGTATGGTAAGCCTTCTACTGTAAATCACTTTAGAGTGTTTGGAAGAAAATGTTTCATCGAAAGGACTGATGAAAAACTTGGTAAGTTCGACCCAAAGCAGATGAAGGAATTCTTCTTGGTTATTCATCCAGAAGTAAAGGATACAAATGTCATAACAAAACACTTAGGAAAATTGTTGAAAGCATTGATGTTGTAATTGATGAAGCATGCAGAAATCCGAAACAAATGAAATCAACAAAGGAATATGACAATGAGGAAGATGGGGAATGCTTTCCCGCATCAAATCAAAATGATATAGAAGAAGAAACCAATGAAGCACTAGAAGAAGATACAACAGACAGGGAAAAGACTCCATCCAAGTATGTTCAGAAGAATCATCCAGAATCTCAAATTCTAGGAGAAAAAGGGGTTGGTGTACAAACAAGAAGAACTCTTACAAGGACCTCAATTCATCTAGCATTACTATCCTCCACTGAACCTCAGAATGTAAATGAAGCCTGCAAAGATGAATGTTGGGTCAAGGCCATGGATGAAGAACTGGACCAAATTGAAAAGAATGATACTTGGGAATTAGTTCCTAGACCTCATAATAAAAATGTTATAGGAACAAAATGGATATTTAAGAATAAGCTAAATGAAAATGGAGGAGTTATTAGAAACAAGGCAAGACTTGTTTGTAAAGGGTATGCTCAACAAGAAGGTATAGATTTTGAAGAAACGTTTGCGTCTGTTGCCAGACTTGAAGCCATAAGGATGTTTCTTGCTCTTTCTAGTTTTTGAAAATTCAAAGTATATCAAATGGATGTAAAATCAACTTTTTTAATGGAGATTTAGAAGAAGAAGTTTATATTGAACAACCAGAAGGATTCATTCTTGGAAATGATGCAAAACTTGTATGCAAGTTCAAAAAGGCTTTCTATGGTCTAAAACCCTCCAAGGGCTTGGTATTACCGCCTTGACAAATATCTACAACACAAGGTTTCACAAAAGGTTCTGCAGATAGCAATTTATACACAAAGGTTGAAAATGATAAATTGCTAATTATTGTTGTTTATGTTGATGATATCATGTTTGGTAGCAATGAAGAATCCATGAGTCAAAATTTTGCTTTAGTAATGCAGCAAGAATTTGAAATGTCCTTACTTGATGAACTTACTTATTTTCTTGGTCTACAAGTACAACAAACAAAAGATGGTATTTTTCTTTCACAAACCAAATATCTCAAGCAGATCTTGAAGAAGTACAGAATGGAAGATTCTTAACCAATATGTACTCCAATGGTAACAAGATGTAGTCTCAGTTCTAACGATGAATCACTAGCAGTAAACCAACCAACTTACAGATCTATGATTGGGAGTTTTCTTTATCTAACAAGTACTAGACCCGCTATCATGCATGCAGTAGGAATTGTTGGAAGGTTCGTTGCAAATCTAAAGGAATCACATCTCCAAGCAGTCAAAAGAATTTTCAAATATCTTCAAGGAACTTAGGACTTTGGTCAATGGTATCCTAAAGATACAGATATTACTCTCATGCTTATACAGATGCTGATTTGGTAGGAAATGTGGATGATCGAAAGAGTGCTAGTGAAGGAGCATTCTATATGTGGGTTCACGGTTGGTGTCTTGGTTGAATAAGAAACAAAGTTTGATTGCCTTATCTACAACTGAAGCAGAATATGTGGCTGCTGCATCTTGTTGCACACAACTACTTTGGATGATGCAAAAATTGCAAGACATTCAGATCACATGTACTCCACCCATCTCCATTTTATGTGATAATACAAGTGCCATCAGTATTTCGAAAAATCCAGTCATGCACTCGAAGACCAAGCACATACCCATTAAGTACCATTTTCTACGAGAACAAGTGCTTGAACAAAAGGTTAAATTGGAGTATGTACCCTCCAATGAACAGGTTGCTGATATATTCACTAAACTGCTTCCCAGAGAAACATTTAAATATCTCAGACAAAAGCTGGGAGTAGTTGCTGCATCATCCTGCTGTTAAATCTAGTTTTCAAAGGAAGGTTATTATACGCAGGTTTCTGTGGCTGAAGGAGCATATATGTTTTTATGACAGAAAAACAGTGGGTCAAACTCTGATATGGGTGCTCTGTCTGATAGTTATGATTACAGTCTGACAATATGCTTTATTCATTGATTTTTATCTTACTGACAAAGATGCCTTGATAAATGACTTGTTGACAATGCACAAGTAGCACAGGTTCAGGGGGAGCATTAGCCTTCACACACATTTTGCGTTGTTGGCATCATGGTCGCTGAGTTCAGCTATGGATTCAGATACTTATATCATTTGTTGCGTAAGTCATATAAAGATCTGGGGTGTGATATGACTTCTTCTATCATGGTCTATATTTCAATGAGTCCTATTGGACATATGATGTAATTTGTATCCCCACTTTGCATGGGATGGATAATGTAATAATTGCTCTATTTTTGTCATGTGTAAACAATTGGTATATCCTCACTTGGATGGGTGGATGAGTCAAATTTGATGTATCCCCACTTGGTTGGGTGATTGATGTATGTATGAGTCATTGGTCATAGGGAGGTCATACTCACTTAGTTGAGTTATAGAGTCATGTTATTCTTTTGAAACATATCTCTGCAGAGTTGGCGTGTACTTAGAGGGAGCATGGACAAGATAATGTATATCAAAGGGGGAGAATAACTTGGTCCGCCCTTTGCCCTTGATGTCAAAGAATGAGAGTATTTTGGTGTTGCTTGTTATCTCTAACAGTTTCTACAACTTGTAGTAATCAACACTAGCATGGTTGCCATCAAGTCCAAAGGGGGAGATTGTTGGCATTATGATACAAGTGTTGTCCTTGATGGCAACTCACTCACAGGTCAATTCAGTTTTGATGAAAGGCAACCCATAGTGTAACAGGCCTATTCAGATGTAACAAAGCATTGGTACAAAAGAACAGGAAGATGGAACTAAAGTCTACTAATCAGAATGAAGAATTTGAAGGTAAAGGATGGTGAAAAGCAGTTTAAGATGTATACGCAGGTCCACTTAGTGAAAACAACGTATACACGCAGGTACACAGAACAAAAATAGTGTATACGTATACACACACCCCTGTAAGAGGAAAAGCACGTACAAGTTGGAAAATCCAGGGATTTCAAGAGTAGAGAATACCAGGGGTCAATACCATGGTATTAGCCCACAATATTGAGCGGAATAACGACTATTTGATCCCACCCATGAATACCACGAGTTCTAAGTGGTTTTGGTCTGAGATATTGAGAAAGGCCAAAAACTATATAAGGAGGAGAAGATCATTAGGCCAGGAAGTGCAAGTGAAAAGGGTTTCTAAGGAATACTTCTATCTGAAGTATATTTCATGTTGTAAGGGCTATGTTGGTGATTTGATCTGAAATATTGTGTGCACCTTGAATTCAATGTTGGATCAGGATCATGAGACCTGAAATGACTTATTATTGAATGATCTGATATTGGTTGGGCCAGATTTGATTGTGTAGACCTGTTTTATTTTTTAAATGTCATAATCCGAGTTTGTTTGAAGTCTGGCATAGCAGCGAAGTTATGAGTTAATATTTGCAGATTATACATTGGTTCGTCTTAGTAAAACCGTGTGCGCACGCAGGTTCTACACTTTCAAGTAGCGTATACAAAAGAAAAGCGTATTCTTCAAGATCTGACTGATCTATTTGATCAGTTCTGTTGTTTTGTTGTTGTCTGTCAATAAAGTCTTCTTAGATCTGAATGTAAAACTGAATGCATAAGGGGTTTGATATTTGATTGATTGATTGTATAAGTGAGAAGGGTGATCTCTGCTACTGCTTGTGTAAAGCTCTATAAATTGACAGTAGATGTTTAGTATATTGCTGGATGGTACAGACTTGATTCAGAAGTTTTACGTTTCAGTAGTTTTGAAGGGATACACAGGTTTGATTAAATGAAGTAGCGTATACACGCAGGTTGGGTTCAGTAAAGTAGCATATACATTCTGATGTATGATTTTTGAGGATACAAATGGTTTTGAATGATGATGCAGGTTTCTGGGTTCAGCACACTGTTCTGGTGACAATGATCTGATTGTTAAGATTAACTAATTGTTGGTTGATGTAGTTTGAGTTTCAAATTTTTTGATGGGTACAGTATGAAAATTTGATGAAACGAGGCCTTGATGTATATTGTTGTGTGCTAGGAGCATCCAGTCTGAAAATTTATGAAACGTGGTCCCTGGAAGAAGAGAGAAGGTCGTAGCCTTCTGTAGGTCGCCGCTTACGTATTAGTAAACACATTGGCTAGTACAAGAGCTAGGGGGTTTGCAGCTCCGTTCCAGTAGAAGCTGGAAAACAAGAGAAGGCTGTAGCCTTCTGTAGGTGGGTGCCTACGTACTGGTATGAGTTTGCACTAGTACAAGATTGTAAACATATTTTCTTGTTATTAAAAGAAAATAGAGATGACAACAGCAGGTGCTTTCACCCACATTGGGTTTCTACCTTAAATCTTGGTGTTCATGTGTGTTTCTTATCTGTGATGGCTTATTATGTTTTTACTGCACTGTTTAATAAGTTACTAATGCACTGGTTATAGATCAACACATGATAAGTTAACTAAATCACAAGTTCTCTGGGTATACGGTGGTTTCACTAATTAGAATAATGTGTATACACTAGTTCAGCTCACAGAAGTAGCGTATATAAATCTGTTTGGGAAATGAAAAATTATTGATATGATAGCACTCATTCACCCCCCTTCTCAGTATTATTTCCAACAAGAGGACCCGCCACATGTGCTAAATGCACGTGGACTGAAAGGGATGAGCATGGTCACCATTAGCAAGTGGGTCAAGTGTTGTCTTATTTAGGGTAGATTGGTTGTCAAAGTGATTGACACCAAGTCCTAGTTGTATCCTGGTATCAAGGTTGTATGTAAGGGCCATGATCCCTGGTACAAGAGCCCTAAGACTGTTGTATTCTAGATTGTAATATAACATGTAGTGGGTTTGAAAAGTTAAAAATTGTCATGTGCATTAGTTGATTCAAGGATGTGTGTAAATTCTGCTATGCAAAGTAGTATCATTGTGTGATTTGAGTGTGTTTGTGTTAGATACTTTAAGATCCAAACTAGATTTTGATGTGCTGTGGAAATTCAATAGTACGTGTTAAAGAGAGGAGCTGCCCAATAAGTAACACTCAACAATACAGGGCTCCTAAAAGTAAATACTTTGTTGAAATTCAATAAAATCCTTGATGTTAATATTTTTAATAAACTGACATTAGTTCATATATTTTTTTTTAGATATTACATCTACCTAATTTGTAAAATAATGGGGGATCCTCATTATTGTATCGACCAATGCTACTTTTATTGCGTTGGCAAATATGTTGTCGAGGGTCCAGAGTATATTTTATTGGCAAGATTGGGGAAAATATTGGCAAACCTAAAAAAAATAATTCCTTTTTTTTTTCCCTTAAACATTTAAAGCAACAACATCGCCAAAGAATCACACTGCCACATAAATATGAAAAAAAAACTTATTATGAGATGTATAAGATGTCGATAGATACATCACAATTGCTTTTGAATTGTGATCTCTGTCCTGAGTCTTTAAGTCTAGGCAAGTTGATAAAAAATCACATAAAAACAAAAATAAATGTATCTCATGATCATCATCCTAGTCGTCTAGATACTACAATTATGAATGCACTACGGAGTCATTCACTGTTAAGGGATTGTTTCAATTTGAGGCATGCTATTCAACATCAAGTCTATTAGTGCTATGGTCCCTGTTGTCGTACATAATATCTAGGCACCTCTACAACGACTCAGATCAGGGGCTATCACCCAGATCCCTAATCTCTCTATTCACGTTGTCTTCCAACAACAGGCTAAGGGAGGTAGACCCTCGGAAACGGAATGAAGGAGAACTAGTTGTGA
>APFE030194993.1:27543-43075 GCA_000404065.3 Pinus taeda | reverse complement strand
TTTAAGGACAAGGTATAATTTCAAATGGAGGAGATAGGAGAGATTGTCGGTAAACATTTAAATATTAATTCTTTATAATTTACTACCAGATGATATAGGAGGGATTGAGTCTAAACATTTATATATTAGTTTAATAAGAGAGATTGGTGGTGTTTTCAAAAGGAAAGATTAGATAAAAAAAAATAATGATAATAATTAAACATAATGTTGGCTCAATTATAATCATTTTGCAAGCATTGATATAAAATTATAAATATTTTTTGCTAAAAAAAACCATAATATGCATATCACATTAAAAGAAATTAAAGGAATGGTGTGAAGGTCACAGCTCAGGCCGTGGGCAAAAATCCAGTCATGTTAAGCGCTGATGTGGCAGAGGTCGGGTGCTACTCAAACCACTCACAAACTAACAAAAGAAAGATTTAAGTAAAATGATTCATATTCACAATGAGAAAATACAATTAATAAATATGTAAAACTTTAATTAATTTAAATTTTTCCCTAGAAAATAAAATTAAAATTCATATTCATAACTATTATATTTACAACATTCTTATTCAAATTTAATTGATAAGTATATAAAAAATCAATATTTTGCAATAAAAGTTTTTTCTATTTATCTATATATTTATAAGCAACACTCCATAACACATTAAAAATTTTAAATTTTAAAAATTTATAAAAATACCAAAGAAAATTTCTCCATATATATGTAACCAAATATATTATCAAATTTTTATAAAAGTAAATAAGGATACATATATTATTGAATTTTCATAAAACTAAAAATCGGGATATATAGATGTGAAATTTATATAAAGATAAATATTAATATTAATAATCAATATAGATCCATCTTAAGTTCGGATCTACTAGCACGCACAACAATCAAATTTCTTTATGTGAAAATTTCAACCACAAAGACATTTGCAATTGAGAAATTTGATCCCTCTCTGAGGCGCAGTATATCCATAACTTAAGATGAATCTATATTGATATAAGATAAAAATTAAAGTATCATTTTTTCATCATTTATAATTTAATCTAAAAAATTAATGATATTATGAAAATATTAAGATAATGAACATTGATTGCATATTTTTGTGATCAAAGTTTGAAGAATGGTTATTCAGAAATAAATACAGGTTACCCATTTTATTTTTATTGTGGATGCTTTTATTCAATGGCATATCCCCTCATCGGGACATATGTGTCTAAAGAATAATGTCATAGATCTAAGGGTTATAAAGAAGTAACGGTGAGAGAGAAGGGTTATATAGAAGTAAGGGTGAGAGAGAAGAGAAAATCAATGGATGGTTGGATAATGGAAGCAGAGAATATAGAAAATCTTAAGAGAAAACCCTAAAGAAAAAATGTAGAAGAAAGATCCAGAGAAAGAGGGAAAACCCCTAAAAATAAAGGTAACTCAATATGGGATAATATAATTCAAAGAAGGATTTTGAAATAATAAAAGTTTTATTTTGATTGAGGGTTTAGGATTTACTATAATAGTGATTGTATGATCTGATATAATTGGTTAATATGTGGATAATATCAATTCAAAAATAATATAAGGTAACCTTAACCCATAAAATAAATTTATGGATAAATTTATTAATTAATAGTAATTTTTTTAGAATATAGAGAAAAAAATCCATAAGAAAATAGAGATATAATGGAGATGAAATAGAGATGAATAAGATAGTGTAGTAAGAAAAAGGATATAGGTAAAGAAAGATACAAATGCGATATAATGCAGAGAGGGAAGGATTAATAAAAAAAGTGATGCCTTACTTAAGGAAATACTAAGATAAAGAAATAAAAATAAACTAGATAAAGGACCGGTGACAAGGGAAAAATGGAAGGTGGGGCCATCAACGGAAGAGAAACAAGGGAAAGGAAAAGGGGGGCAGAGGGGAAAAAGGGAAGGTGGGGCCAACAACGAAAGAGAAACAAGGGAAAGGAAAGGGGGCAGAAGGGGAAGGCAAGGGAGGACAAAGGGAGGAGAATTAAGCGGAATATTAGATAGTATGGGTAGCGTAATAAGGAGAGCGAATTTGTGTTGACTTCAAGTCTAGTATCCCTAATGAGATTGTTTCGATGCTTTATAATTTCCAAGCCCTCTCTAAATATTCTCTTAAATTAATAGTTTTCTTTTTTGCTGATTTGAATGTCTTCTAAAAAAATAAGACACGAGGAATGTTTGGAGTACTGTGCAAGTGTTGAAGTGTGTATAAGTTCATTTCAAAAACAATGAAATTTCATCTTATATTTAATATAAATATATTTGCAAAATAATTTATCTTTTTCCATGCATTTTTAATATTAATATAAAAAATTATCCTTTAATAGAATTAAATTTCTTTATGTAATTCAAACATTAATATGAATTCTTGTGGTTATCTTGGTTTTGCAGCTCGCTCTACGTAAATGAACATATGTGGTTTATACTTGAATCCTCCATAGTTTTAACTTATTCACCCTTGACCATCTAATACAATGTGAAAAATCCCCATTTTGATTCGCGATCAATGACCACCCAAGGAGGAGGTGTAACGCCCTGGTGAATCGGGCGGACCCGCACGACGGGCGGGCGCTCAGCACGACGGCCGAACGGTCTTCTACACAGCAAAATTAGCTGGTGGCATAACCCGGGCGGGTGTGCACAATGGTGAGGGGGTACTCTGCACGACGAGTGGGCAACTCGAACATGGTTGACACTACGGGCAATGCTACACGGTGGATGATAAACGAGTCGGGTGCCCCGCGCACAATGGGCGGGTGACCCGAGGGCGACCCACGCCCGAGGGGCGGGCACCCTGAACGAACTTCAAACGGAGTTCTACACGTACAAGGGAGCACGCATATGTACACAAGGTTGGCATATGGGTGGCGGGTTGAGCACAAGTGTGCCCACCCTACCCATGGTTCGGACAGCAAAAATGCATATATGGTGTGGCTATCTTATATGGAAGTGGGCGGTGCACAGGGTGCGCCCGCCCACCTGCTGAACGAGTCGTGTAACATGAACAACAGTCTGGTCGTGTAGTGCAGGAGGCGGGTTGGTCGGTCGTGCAACACGGAATGACAGTTCGGTGGAGAACGGGTCGGGTAGCAGGTTGATCATGCGGCATTTGGTGATGAACAGGTTGGGCAGCACAGGTCGACCGTTCAATGGTGAACGGGTTTTGTAGTGCGGGTCGGCGGTTCCACTGTATAAGCGTTCGGACGGACAACAATAAACGATCGTGCAGCAGTAAACGATCGTGCAACAGTAAACGATCGGGTAGCAATAAATGGTCCTATGGAGATTGGCGGTGGGTGAGGTGCGCCCACCCGACCGGCAACCAGTTCGGGTAAACGACGACGGTTGAGTCATAATATGAAGGGCTCGGGCGACAGTGCGGGAGAACGGAGGAGAGAACGAAGGTTTGAGCGAAGAGTTTGACAGCATGAAGGCATGGATGAGCGAAGCGAATGGCACAACGAAACAGACCAATGGTTATACCTTGGCGTGGGCGGCTTGCGTGTGGCAAGGCCGACCCGCCAAGGAAACATAACACACGGCGGTTCAATCAAACATGGGCGTCGGCTTTTTAAAAAGAAGGGGCGTTATGTTACAATTATGGGGGTCGGCTTGTAGAACCGACGCCCCTCCAAAACATGAAGCAAGCATATATAAGATGAGCGTGATGGCTCATTCAAAACAACAACTCAACGAGCTCTCAAGTCTCAAATGATCAAGGAAAAGGCACAGTTCTTGTGGGTTATGCACAGCAAAAGACAGGCAAATTTCGGTATCGGATTGGGCTTGGAAAGAGGGCGAACGAGGAGGCTGTGGACAGACTATTGTGCTGGGCTTAAGGCAAGTAGCGTTGGGTGAATGCGCACTTGGCCGCGGAGTGAGCGTGATGATAAGGCTGCTCTATGCCTTGATCTATAATTGTTGACTCTGGTAATTTGGGGGGGCCGTGGGCAGGTTTTACGCTAGACTAAGGCAACTGGCATTCGGGGAATGCGCACTTGGCCACAGAGGTGAGCGTGGTGATAAGGCTGCTCTACGCCTTGAATTGTAACAAGTTTAAGTGTTGGCCATGGTATTTTGGCCCGACACACTTGATGTAAAAATTACAAAGTTGTAATAAAGATTCGGGCAGACTTAACCGGGAGTTGCCCCTCCCATTCTTTACATTTGGTTGCAATTGTTTCGGTTAAATTGTATGTGTAAATGTTAAGAATGGTATATGTTGAATTATAAAGTTTAAATGATTTTACAATTATGAGATAACAATTTAAGTATGGTTAAATTGGTTAAGGCGTAGTCCATATGTGCGATTATTGAACAGATAGTCGTACACGGTGGTGCCGCACCCGCCCAATAAGAAAAAAAAAGATTGGGGGCGTGACAGGTGGTATCAGAGCAAGGTTGCTTGGCAAAACTTTTGCAGGTGATTTGGGGAAGACGGTGAATGGTCGACACTAGGTCACAAAAGAACAAGAAGATGGCAGCTAACTCTCAAGCCGAGTCCAGCTATACGATGAAGGATGTGGTGAGGGATACAACCCTTGAGTTCATTGACAAAGTAATCAGAAGGATGGAGACTCTGGAGAACTCTTGGAACCAAGAGGTGGGTTCACTTAGCAAGGAACGGGAGACCATCTCAAAGGTCAAAGAGGAACTTGAAGAAATCCGGACGCAGCATCATCAGCTCAAGACACAATTCGAGTACACCGATTTCTTGTGTACACAACTTGAAGGAAGGGTCAAGGAGGTCGAGGAATCAAGGGATCAGGGTCTTGCAGAGATCGTGAGCTTGAAAGGGACTCTTGAAAAAAAAAATAAAGCTCTTGAAGAAGCCCAAGATGAGGTTGCAATATTGAAAAGGGCCGTAAGGTACAACTCGGGTGGAGGAGTGCCCCATGTAAAGGTCAAAGAACCGGAATCTTATGACGGCACAAGGAGCGCAAAGGTTCTTGGAAATTTCTTGTGGGACATGGAGCAGTACCTACAATGGTTGAACCTGTCTGGAGGAGAGGCGCAAGTCAAGGTAGCAGCCGAGTTCCTAACTAATGATGCCAAGATGTGGTGGCGAAGGAAGGCCGATCAGATTACCAATGGTAGTGCTGATGACATCACTTCGTGGAAAGATATGAAGGAGGCCTTGTAGGCCCATTTCAGTCCTCAAGACGAAACATGGGAAGCAAGGACAAAGATTAAGCTCATCAAACAAACCGGGAGCTTACAAACCTATCAGCAAGAGTATTCAAGCGCAATGTTGGAACTACCCGATATGGCCGAGAAAGACAAGGCTTTCAATTTTGTCATTGGATTGAAACCTTGGGCTCGTAATGAGGTGAAAAGGCAGAAAATTAGGACGCTTGAAGAGGCCTTCGTTGCGGTTGACAGGTTGGTAGATCATTACGATGAGACTTCCAATGAGAAAAAGAAGTCTGATAAACCAAAAGAGAAGAAAAAGGAGAATGCTTTGAAGACGGATGACTCCCCGAAGGAGAAGAAACCTTTGAAGTGCTGGTTATGTGCAGGACCACATATGGTTAGAAACTGCCCTTCTAAACCAAAGGTGGCTGCTGCTGCATAGGAAGAGGAAGAGGACAACGCTTCTGTAGGGATGATGCAGATCCTCGAAGCCTCTGCCACTACGGAGGTGACTTCTAGGAGAGATCCGGAAAGGAACAGACTGGAATATGTGCATACGAAGATTGGTGGAAACGAAGTACTCACCATGGTGGATAGTGGGGCTTCACACAACTTTATGAGTGAAGACACCGTGAGGAGACTTGGACTGAAGTTTGTACCAGTGAAGGCACATATGAAGACTGTAAATTCTCCCCCGACAGCAATCCTTGGTATAGCCGAAAAGGTGGACACCATACTTGGTGAATGGTCTGGGAAAGTGGACTTCACCATAGTACGGATTGATGACCGTGAGGCAGTATTGGGGATGGAGTTCATGAAGCAATTTGAGGCTATGGTGGTACCCCATCTGAGGAATCTCTTCATTTATGATGGAAGGGAGGACGTGCCCATTGGTGTTCCAATAGTGGGCGTGACAAAGCCTGATCATAAACTGGGAGACATGCAGATGGAGGACAGTGAAAAAGCAAACAAGCGGTTGTCTAACATGGAGACAAAGCTTGCAGAACAGGAATTGGTCATCCGATCACTCTCAGATAGTATCTTGGACTTATCAAGAAGGTTGGAGATAGTGGAAGATGACGATGACGAGGACGAACCATGTGTGAGACCGAACATCCAGGAGGAAGATCGGGAGACATTTCTACAGAAGATGGAGGTGGAAGATCTAGACAGATGGATCAAACTGATTAGTAAGGGAGAGCCCCCCGGCTCATCTCCCTTTCTATCTTCTTAGATGACATGGAGGATGGGCTCATTGTTGGCTGCTCAAGGCAGTGAACTGTCATCATGATTGAGTAGAGGTGGCGATCCCAACATGCGGCAGAAGATGGGGTTTCCATGGATCTGGGCAGGGGGTCGTGAAGAGAGGTGTTGGCACATGTTCAGGGTGTGTGACACTTGATATGATACATGGGCAGTTGGCACATGGAAACGGTAACCTAATGAGATTGAGTCTTGTATGGAGTAGTCTACATGATGGTTGTTGATGTTCTTGGTGGAGAGCCACCAGGATGAAGTGTTGTCGGGACGACAACGTTTTCGGGTGGAGGAGAGTGTAACGCCCTGGTGAATCGGGCGGACCCGCACGAAGGGTGGGCATTTAGCACGACAGGCGAATGGTCTTCTACACATCAAAATTAGCCGGTGGCATAACCCGGGTGGGTGTGCACAATGGTGAGCAGGTGCTCCGCACGACGGGAGGGCAACCCGAACATGGTTGACACTACGGGCAATGCTAAACGGTGGATGACAAATGAGTCGGGCACCCCGCGCACGATGGGCCGGCAACCTGAGGGCGACCCACGCCCGAGGGGCGGGCACCCTAAACGAACTTCAAACGGAGTTCTACACGTACAAGGGAGCACGCATATGTACACAAGGTTGGCGTATGGGTGGCGGGTTGAGCACAAGTGTGCCCGCCCTACCCATGGTTCGGGAAACAAAAATGCATATGTGGTGTGGCTATCTTATATGGCAGCGGGCGGTGCATGGGGTGCGCCCGCCCACCTGCTGAACAAGTCGTGTAACATGAACAACAGTCTGGTCGTGTAGTGCAGGCGGCGGGTTGGTCGGTCGTGTAACACGGAACGACCGTTCGGTGGAGAATGGGTCGGGTAGCAGGTTGATCGTGTGGCGTTTGGTGATGAACGGGTTGGGCAGCACAGGTTGACTGTTCAATGGTGAATAGGTCGTGTAGTGCGGGTCAGAGGTTCCACTGTATAAGCGTTCGGACGGACAGCAATAAACGATCGTGCAGTAGTAAACGATCGTGCAACAGTAAATGATCGGGTAGCAGTAAATGATCGTATGGAGATTGGCGGTGGGCGAGGTGCGCCCACCCACCCGGCAACCAGTTCGGGTAAACGACGACGGTTGAGTCATACGATGAAGGGGTCGTGCGACAGTGCAGGAGAACGAAGGCGAGAACGAAGGTTCGAGTGAAGAGTTCGACAACATGACGGCATGGACGAGCGAAGCGAATGGCACAACGAAACAGACCAATGGTTATACCTTGGCGTGGGTGGCTTGCGTGTGGCAAGGCCGACCCGCCAAGGAAACATAACACACGGCGGTTCAATCAAACATGGGCATCAGCTTTTTAAAAAGAAGGGGCATTATGTTACAATTATGGGGGTCGGCTTGTAGAACCGACGCCCCTCCAAAACATGAAGCAAGCATATATAAGATGAGTGTGATGGCTCATTCAAAACAACAACTCAACGAGCTCTCAAGTCTCAAACGATCAAGGAAAAGGTGTAGTTCTTGTGGGTTATGCGCATGTCTTGTGCGCAGCAAAAGACAGGCGAATTTTGGTATCCGATTGGGCTTGGAAAGATGGCGAACGAGGAGGCCGTGGACAGACTATTACGCTGGGCTTAAGGCAAGTAGCGTTGGGTGAATGTGCACTTGGCCGCGGAGTGAGCATGATGATAAGGATGCTCTACGCCTTGATCTATAAGTGTTGACTGTGGTAATTTGGGGGGGCCGTGGGCAGGTTTTACGCTGGACTAAGGCATGTGGCATTCGGGGAATGCGCACTTGGCCGCAGAGGTGAGCATGGTAATAAGGCTACTCTACGCCTTGAATTGTAACAAGTTTAAGTGTTGGCCGCGGGATTTTGGCCCGGCACACTTGATGTAAAAATTACAAAGTTGTAATAAAGATTCGGGCAGACTTAACCGGGAGTTGCCCCTCCCATTCTTTACATTTGGTTGCAATTGTTTCGGTTAAATTGTATGTGTAAATGTTAGGAATGGTATATGTTGAATTATAAAGTTTAAATGCTTTTACAGTTATGAGATAACAGTTTAAGTATGGTTAAATTGGTTAATGCGTAGTCCATATGTGCGATTATTGAACAGATAGTCGTACACGGTGGTGCCGCACCTGCCCAATAAGAAAGAAAAAAATTGGGGGTGTGACAGGAGGGGTCCCTGACACCTCCAACCCGTCTTTTAACCAACCCCATCATTCGTCCTCGATCCCTCCCAAGCCCAAGTCAAGTGACACCATGGATATCGACAGGCCTGACACCTCCCTCCCAGAATTGTCGGGAGCGCAAAATCACTCTACCCTGAACATCTACATTTCTGAATCCCTGGAGATCCCACGAAGAGTATCTACAAATTCATCATCATCTAGCTGACTGATAAATCCCTAATGCAATGAATTGCGCTAAGGTGGAAACTGAAATCCCACTACAATGTTTAACTCAACTATAAAGGGTACTTCATTGTGATATGTTATTGGGTTTGATATCTCTGCATTGTAATGGAAGGAGGCCCTTACTTATTAAACCCGATTAGCCTCTACATGTGTTAATGTATAGAAATTTCTACCTAGAGAAATATGAATTCTCATGGGAACCAGTTTGGATATGCTTGTACTCTCTCCCTTGAGAGTACTAGGACCCTAAAACCCTAGTTAAAATTGTCAATAAGCTAGGAAGATTTGTTCATCTCTCGGAGCAAACCAAGCAAGGAAGGTATGCCTTCTATGCTAAGATCTATGTCTATATGAGCATATCAGACACTCTTCCATAAGTCATAGGACTAGAATATGAGGACATTGATTGGATCCAAATGCTCAACTATGAAAATGTCCCCTTCATATGTCACAATTGCGATGAACATTGTCATTGCCAACTAACTTCCCCCAAGTGATCTGAGAATGCTAAAGCAACCAAGGACGATGATGTATTGACAAAATCCCCTCCAAAAGGTAGTATACAAAGAATCCAATGGATCTAAGGCACCTAAAAAATATTCCACTCGTAACAGCTTTGAAGTGCCTACAACTCTCCAGAAAAGTCTAAAAGAACAAGCCTTGACCTCTACTCCGAGAACCCAAGAAACCCATGTCCTAGCCATGGATAGGCTGGGATAGTCAATCCTTGGCAAGTTCCAACATCATCCACCATAGTAGCTCCTAGTGTGCCAGCCATGTAAGGCGTGGAGACCCCCTCAGCACACACTGAGGATGCCAATATGACAGAAGACGAAGATCTCATAAGCTTAGAGGGATTGTATATATTAGCCATGGAGGATGCATGCGAGAGGAACAACCTCAAGGATATCCCCCAAAGGGGAAACTATAGGAATGAAAAGAGGGTTGAGTATGAAGACCCCATGTATAGTGATCCTTTGATCACTTAAGGGATAGTTAGGAGGCAGATATGATGAGTCGTTAGGTTAGAGATTTGGTCTAGAGAATCATTGATAAGAGGGCACATGTTGAAGTCCAAGAGAGCAGTCCATCTTGGTGGAGCAAGAGGGTTGGTAGAGGGCATATCAATGAGCCTATGTTCAATCATTCTAGAGGCAGATAGAAGATTGATAGTGGCAGTATTGATGGTTGGAGACGTAAGCATTCTAAATTTGTAGAGGTTGTGGTGATCATCAGAAGAGGAGGAAAAGAACTTTCCAGATATTTTGAAGCTACGCAGATTTAAACAGTTGTAGAAGCGCTACACTAGCAAGTAGGTCAAGTGTATCTTGTTGAAGGAAATATTGGTGATCATAGTTATTGGCACCAAGCCCTAGCCATTCAAGTATCATAGTTGTATGTAGGGGTCGTGATCCCTAGTATGGGGTCCCTAAATTTTTAATTCTGCTTATATGTACCTACTTTTAGTCAATGTAATGCCTCCAAGACACATATTTCTTTAATATAAAAATCACCAGTTTTCCCTAAGTTTATATACTAGGTTAAGTCATCCCTTCAATATATTTTGAAGTCGCATGTGTAAATCCTGCAATTCTTTTATAATCATACAATATAGAGGCCTGGAAATAGGCTATATTCGTGGTTTAAGTTCGATAGCAAATTATATCTCACATTTTAATGGTAGTCTAGGAAACTCTTCTAGAAATGCATCAAGACATTCTAACAATATTTGATGATGTTATAAACCTTTTGAATGTATATTCTAGTTCATAGCCATTACCACATACATAAAACACCCTTTTCTAAGACCCATTTTCAGTTGTAAGTCTGAAAAGAATCTTAGAGTTGCTTATCTCTCGGTTCCTACCAAGATTCTTCTTTTCCCTAAATCATCTACAAATTAAAGTAACTTACCTTTCATATCTAGAATTATTTCATGAGCTCCCAACCAATCCATACCACGAATTGTAACATTGGATCCCAAGGTGGTCATATATGATAGTATCTAAGTACTGCATGCTCTCAAATTATGTTCGTAATATTTTAACAATTGTTCTATCCCTTTTTAATAATTAAAGTCATCTCAACCAATTTATAGCGAATTTTTTTTCATGCCATTAAACCACATCTAAATAATGATTTTGGAGAAATAAAAGTTTTATTGTCTTTTGGATCAATTAATAAAGAAATTTTATTTCCCTTTATTTTACTTACAATCTACAAGATTGTAGATTGATGTTCTACTTGATAATTATTCACCATAACATGAATCCTATGTGTCTTATGTTAGGTTAATATTGACTCACAAAGTAGTTAAGATAACCTTGTTTTGGTCATTGATGGATTTATCATTGGTGTTTTATGAGCCCATGGCATAGGTGACCCATGGTATTTAATGTGATGAATCCTATTTAAAGGCTTGAAGAACTCCTTAAAATGCCTCTTTTCTATATGTGTACATGAGTTTCTTTCATTTCTCTAGTTACATTCCATTTTTAACATGTGGTATCATAGCACAATTGGAGAACTAATATAAACACAAATGATTATACACATGGAAAACATGTACATAAGAGTCAATATTTACCTTGGACACACTTTACCAGGAAAGCCAACACTCGAGATATATATCTTCGTTACCATAATCCAACCCAGCCAAGCACCAAGCCACTCGAGGTATTTTACAATGGATTCCTTCAAGCCTTAAAATAAGCTTAATCACATCAAATATCACGGGAAAATACCATGAGTTTCCAAATACCATGATCCTATAAACCACCAAAAGTAATTGTGTTAATGATCGAATCAAATATATTGCATATGCTAAGAATAAGTTGTGGACCTATGGAATACTAATGCAAGTCTGTTGAGTGATCAATTATATAATGGTGTTGAAGGATGATAGAAGATATCCTTAGTTGGATCATTGATGAGATCAAGCGAAAATACCAAAAACTCTTGTGTATGAGTTTGATATGGTTTGCATATCAATGATGCCTAGTAGTTGGAGGAACTAGAGAACATTATGGGGGTAATATGAGACCAAATAGGGACACTTTATGTGAGGTGATTTCAATGTGCAAGAAATTTATCCAAGTGGATGAATGCAAATTTGCGTCAGCGTCATCTAGCTCATCATGACTATGTAGAAGATTAGCTATGCCCCTTGACGTCAACAATTATTGTAGTTTCCTCAGAGTTATTAATTTGATAAGATCTAAAGTCTTAAACCGCCCATAGGTGCAGGCACGAAAATATCATCACTACAGCAGGTGGAATGCTTGAGTAGCATCCACGAATGAAGTCATGTTAAACCTTGAGGATACCTCTCCAATTGAATAGGAGCTCCAAGGAATATTTGATTTCATAGTAGCATTAATGGCTTTAATGGATTCCACTCAACCATTAAAGAAAGAACAAGAAATGAGAGTTATGGGAAAGGATAATTTACATTGACACACTAGGGGAGAATTCACTATCAAAGGAATTACACCTGCAAGTCTCCTAAATCAAATGATCATATTTTAGCACCAAGATGGAAAAAATTCACTAGGAATGATCAGTTACAAATTAATGGAGTTGGAGCTATTACAGTTAGACAAAGGAATGTTTAGATATCGCACGTTGGCACTTACTTGAGCATAGCATGAAAGATTCAAACCATACAATTCAAGGTTGTCATTGTGATTGTAACAAACATCCTTTCCTCCTACTAAAGCAATCATCCCTTAGTGTTAAACCTAATGAACTGATTGCTTACATCAAGTCATGGTTCATGTGTATGTGAACCACAGTAAATGAAACCTAGAAAAACATCACAAGGACTGACATGGAACATAGTAGAAGCACATGGATGTCGATTCGAATATAAATAAATAATTGAATAAGGAGTGTTTGCTTTAGCTTGTTGTATTTGGAGCAGAGAGGGATGTTGGTAAAGAATATTGTAGATGTTTCTTGCAACTCATGGGTTCTCTCATAATGAGGGAGTAGACTATGAGGAGACTTTTTCTCTTGTAGCTAGATATTCCTTTATTGAAGAAGTTCTTTCAATATCTTTTGAGACAAGGTGGACCATCTACCAGATTGATATGAAGATCACCTTCCTCAATGTCATCATTGAGGAAGAATTCCATATCAGGCAACCATAGGGGTTTGGAGTCCATGATAGAGATACTTATGTATGTAGCTTTAATAAATCACTACGTGGAATCAAATAGGTACCCAAGGCATGGTATTCCAGGAGCCATAGCAATATGCAAAACATAGGCTTCACCCAAAGTGAGGTGGATCCCACCCTATACTTCTTCTAGATTGGGTCTAAGCCGCATATTTTATTGTTGTATGTGGATGATATAATTCGAATAGGTGTAGAGAGATTGATTGTAGGTTGTATTTCAGATATAGCATTAGAATTTGAGATAAGGGATATCAGGTCGATGCATCACTTTCTGGGAATTTGCAGCAAATAGGAAGTACAGACTAAAGAATCATCTCCGGTGTTAAATCTAAACCCATCTTCGCTCATATTGCCTTCACACTCGTAGCTTAAAAATAGAGTTCATCTCTCTTGTCTTCAGCCAAAAATCCCTCGTTTCATAGATTTTTGGTGCTTTGTGTGTTCTCTCCGTAGTAAGCTTCCGAGCCAATTTTTTTGTGTCTCTTTTGCACACTTTGATCGGTCTCCCACTCCATGAAACTACCATAACACTCTCTCATTTTGCACCTTCGACATTTTTGGTTCACAAACTCCTTTCTTTCTTTGCCAAATTCCACAAGAAAATGGGACAGTATGGGAGACCGTCCTCCACTCACGCTGCCAAGTCTGACTTCAGTGTTGTTAGTGCAAGGCATTTTATGGTTAGGTGGGTAGTCATGACAATTAAGAGATGTTGGTATGGGCTTACTGATGGCATGATATAGGAGAACCAACTAGCGTGCAAGAGGCCCTCAACAGGCACGCAATAGTGTATGACATGCCTTCCCTCTAAGAGCTTTGGATATGTATGCTCCTCGCTTCAGCCAGTCATCACTTTAATTCCACATAGATTTTGTATACATCCATAGTTCACATAGTCATGCAAAAATACACAAATAGTCATGAAAAGTTTTGTTACACTCATAATTGAGACGTCTTCGTCACCTCGAAGCTCATATTTTTATAGTTATTTTGAAAGATTTTAGTTTCCTTGTGCTCCATAAACCTAATAAATAAGAAACCATTTTGATAACCTCAATAATAGAAACCTTATTATCCTCTCTATGTATATGTTCTAGTTCAAAAAAACCCAAATCAACAAATACTCTAACTTCTACACCGTGATATCTTAACATTTTCCAAGATGTGTTAACATGAACTTTCTATGATTTACAAAATGATGAAAATACTTAGTGTTTTCATCTTCTTTAGGAACCCACAAGGCTCTACTTTAAGTATATGATTAGTTTCGTTATTACTAAAAAACTTGATCATTGAAACCAACTACAACTTGACTAAACAAAGCTTCCAAATTATCTGTTAATTCTTGTTCATACCCAGTTTTATTTTGATGTGTCTAAATCAAAAAGCATTATTTTGTCCTTTCTAGATTGTTGGTGGAATGAATAAATACTAACATACATGACCAATTGATTTTATGATTATTTTCATCTTTTTGGCTTTCCCATGAGGGAATTTACCAGGTCACTTTCTTGCAAATTTTAATAGGTCACCCTTTTGCAAGAAGTTTCTAGTAGGCCAATTATATTTTATGATATCCATATAGTCATTTAGTAGTTAGATTGAATTTAAATGGTTTCCTACTATGTGTTCCAATCTTCTAGAGCACTAACTGGTGATCAAATTAACCATGCCGTTGAAGTCCACACCCACACCAACCCGCAACCCTTAATAAAAAAAACAATAACTTCATTCCTAAAAATTATGTTCAGCATTTTTTTTGGCTATTTTGAGTTCACTCAACCTTAAACCACTCCACGATAGGAATGTCTTCGTTGCCTTTGCATTCAATAGACCAAAATATTTTTCTCTCTTAAGAAAATGATAATAAATCACGATAGTTAATTTTGGTTTCTAGTAGATGTTAAGTCCTTCTCTTACAAAGTTTAGATTACCTACCATTATAACATTCTTTGTATAACAAATTTAGTAATAAATGTAATTAATAGATATATAACTAAGCTAACTAAAAGAGTTTAATAAATATTTAGTTATTGAATGACTTGTAAATATCACTATATATTATAAAAATGTGATTTCAACCAGTGAAAGTAGCTCAAATAGTCATGCCAGTTAAAGTAGCTCAAATAGTCATGCAAGTTAAAGTAGTTGAAAATTTAAATCATTAAAATTCATCTCGACAACGTATTAAATAAGTGAAAAGTGTTATTGATAAAAAGGTTAAAGAAGTGCATAGTCCAATAATCATTGTTGACAAAGAGCCCTCCTCTTGGTAACTTAAAGATTCCATTGTTGAATTCATTTCTTTCTATATATAATTAACAACCCTCCATGACTTCTATAAGCAAAGGTAGTCTTTATAATTGAACGGTCTGCCAATCACGATATATTTACTTATATAACAAGATAATAATTGTTTGATGCTCATTTCCCTTATATAGAGATTTAGAGATATTATTGAAAAAAGAAATATTAAAACAATAATAAAATTTCTATTAATTAATTTTATATTAAAATAAAGGTTAGTA
>APFE030194993.1:13383-27209 GCA_000404065.3 Pinus taeda | reverse complement strand
TACTTAAAGTTTTTAAAAAAATTGTATGAACGTTTGAAAAGTTGTATGAACGTTTGAGCGATCAAAATTAAAAGAAAATTAAAACCTCCATTACCCTTTAATGGAGCAAAATTAAAAGAAAAGCTTTGGATCCTCCATTACGTTGCCGTTTGAATGCTTTTCATACTAAAATAAATAATGGCCGCACCTTTTACCATCGTTCGTAAATGTTTAAGCCATTGTTTTGTTTAAGATTTGTGGTCTTGTGTTTGTCAGGGGATCGGCAAATTCTTGCTCACCTGTTATTTTTGTTTTCTTTAGTTTATTGGTCTGCGATTCTGGCTTTGTTGTTTTCGTTTTCTATGGGTTTATTGCAGGGCGATTTGATTCAGTTATCGTGTATATATTTTTACTTGATTTGGCCGGCTTTTGTATTTTTTAATTTGTTTGCAGTGTTCTCTATTGGCATGTTAAATCTGTTTATGGAAATTTAAAATGTGGTTTGGTTTGGTTTATTGTGCGATCTTTTCAAATTCTTCAGTGAATTAGGGCTAAACACAATAGGTAAGAATATTATAATTCATATTTTCACTGGTTAATCAGCTGAATGATTTAGAGATGGTGCGAAAGAAGTGGCACAGTTTGCCAAAGCTATAGCAATGTTTGTGCCCTGCGTTGACTAGCCAATTAAAAAAACTCAGTTGGTGAATTCCAGGTATTTTCGATTGCCATATTTATGACAGTTGAGATTATTTTTGGTCTTCTCAAATCTCTTGTTAAAATTAGAGGCTCTTGAAATTTCTTAGATTATCCGTTCTTAATTTTCTAGATTGTCTGAATCTGTGGTTAAACTAATTTTACTTTTAATTCTAGGAAATTTTTTGAATTATTTGACATTATTCCTCATGAAATTGACGCTTTCTAATTTTCCCATGCTTTGTTAAGATTCGTTTAAATTAATTTAAATTTTGATAAAATTATGATATTGTTGGCCACGGTACCTGTAAAATGTTAGAAGAGAATTCAGTTTTCATGGCCTCTGTCGCAGATTTATGGTGATATATTTGATGAAATTATTCACGTTTGTCGCATATTTTTGTGCAAGGATTCAATTCTAGATAAAGGATTTTTGTGTATACCTTCTGTGGCTTTGTCCTCTTATGCCTCGACTCATGTTGTTTGCTCCACATAAACTAAGTAGAATCTCTGGCCGCCTTTTCTGGTAAAAAAAGCCAGGTAGATAGTTCTTGTGAATATCAGGAAATTTTAATTTTAATAATTTAAATGACATCAGGAAATTTTTGAGAGAGTACAATAGGCATTTGCGGTAGATTTATGTGAATGTATTGATGAAATTATTCTACACAATATTTGTTTCAATGATCTTTATCTAGGGATTCAATTCTGTATACAGAGTTGTTGCCTCTACCTTCTGCCGCCTACTCCAGTGCTTCCTCTGGGGCCAATGCCTCTGCTGCTTCCTCTGGTGCCTCCTCTAGGGGGCTCCAGTAAAACTAAGTCAAATGTAACTCTAGTTGCCTATGCCTACGCAACTCTATCTGAGTTCATGTATTCCACCGACCATAACTGATTGCTGGCAATGATAATGATAGCACTCAGGCATAGTGAAATGCTTTTAGTATTGAATTTATAGGTTGAGAATGAGATATTATCAACGTTAGAATATAGAGAGAATTCCATAAGGAAAATAGAGATATAATGGAGATTAAATAGAGATGAATAAGATATTGTAGTAAGCAAAGGAGATAGGTAAAGAAAGATACAAATGCGATAATGCAGAGACGGGAGAATTAATAAAAAAAAGGGATGCCTTACTTAAGGAAATACTAAGATAAAGAAATAAAAATAAACTAGATAAAGGACCAATAACAAGGGAAAAAGGGAAGGTGGGGTCATCAACCAAAGAGAAACAAGGGAAAGGAAAACATGGAAGAGGGGAAAAAGGGAAGGTGGGGCCAACAATGGAAGAGAAACAAGGGAAAGGAAAGGGGGGCATAGGGGGGAAGCAAGGGAGGACAAAGGGAGGAAAACTAAGCAGAATATCATATAGTATGGGCAGTCTAATAAGGAGAGCGAATTTGTGTAGAATTCAAGGAAAATTAACGGGAATATCGTATAGTATGGGTAGTGTAATAAGGAGAGCGAATTTATGTAGAATTCAATTCCAGTATACCTATTAAGATTGTTTCGATGCTTTATAATTTCCAAGCCCTCTCTAAATATTCTCTTGAATTAATAGTTTTCTTTTTTCATGATTTGAATGTCTTGTAAACAAATATGACATGTGGAATGTTTGGAGTACTGTGAAAGTGTTTAAGTGTGTGTAAGTTCGTTCAAAAAATAATGAAATTTCATCTTATATTTAATATTAATATATTTACAAAATAATTTATCTTTCTCCATGTATTTAAATATTAATATAAAAAAGAATATCCTTTAATAGAACTAAATTTCTTTATGTAATTTAAACATTAATATGAATTCTTGTGGTTATCTTGGCTTTGTAACTCGCTCTACGTGAATGCACATCTATGGTTTATGCTTGAATCCTCCACAATTTTAACTTATTCACCCTTGGCCATCTAATACAACCCTGAAAAATCGCCATTTTGATTCACGATCAATGACCACCCATGGAGGAGGGGTCCCTGACACCCCCAACCCCTCTTCGAACCAACCCCGTCATCTGTCCTCGATCCCTCTCAAGCTCAAATCAAGTGACGCCATGGATATCGATAGGCCTGACACCTCCCTCACAGAATTGTCGGGAGCACAAAATCACTCTGCCCCAAACACCTACATTCCCAAATCCCTGGAGATCCCCACGCTGAGTATCTACAAATTCATCGGCATCTAGCTGACTGATAAATCCCTTCTGCAATGAATTGGGCTCAGGCGGAAAATGAAATCCCAATACAATGTTTATCTCAGGTATAAAGGGTTATTCATTGTGATATTTTATTGGTTTTAATATCTCTGTGTCGTAATGGAAGGAGGCCCTTACTTCTTCAACTTCATTAGCCTCTACATGCGTTAATGTATAGAAATTTCTACCCTGACAAATGTGAATTCTCATGGGAACCAATTCAGAGATGCTTGTACTCTCTCCCACAAGAGTACTAGGACCGTGAAACCCTAGATGAAATTGGCAACAAGCTGGGAAAATGCGTTCATCTCTCAGAGCAAACCAAGCAAGGAACGCATGCCTCTTGGATCCAAATGTTTGACTATGAACATGTCCCCTTCATGTGTCGCAACTCCAATGAACATTTTCGTTTCCAACTCACACTCTCAGACACTTACAGTTTTATTGGAGCACTTCAACGTTGGATCAAGAAAGGAAAAGAGGAAGCAAATATCAAGCAACGAAAAGTAGGATCAAGCAGCTAGAACGGGTTTACTTGTAGGGATTAATTTGCACGTGTGATTTCCTTACTAGATTTGGCATGCATGGTTATCTATGTGTGTTCTTGGTTATATTTTTTTCATTGCCATGGATTTTTCCAGGTGTGGCAGTGCTCTTCAGCCTTTCCTTTCCATTTTGGGTTAGCATTGAGGTGATGGGTTCTCATGTTTTGGTGGAGTTGGGTTGTTGGATGGGTTCAAAGCTGAGTGAGGCGGATCTCTCAAAGGCAAAACACATGGCATAGTGATCCCTTATCTGGACTATGGGTTACAGTGAATCCACTGGCTTAGTAACCCCTGAACCGGACTGTGGGTTACCATAAATCCAGGTATTGTGTGCCTCGTTGGGCCTAGGAATCCTCGACTGGCGAATGGCAGGATATATAATAGATTCTAGAGGTGGGGTCCCGCGATCATTCCTAGGAATCATTTTCTGTGAATGGCGGGATATGTGGTAAAGCCTGGAGGGTGTTGTGTTGATCATGGCCTAGTGACCCTTGAATCAGACTATGGGTTACCGTAAAGCCTAGGGACTAGGAGGTAGTAAAATTCCTCATGATATAGGTGGATAAATCTGGTGGCATCCATGCTCATTCATTTCTTCTTTTGGTTATGAGTCCCACATTCATGCTTGGAATATGGCACGAGAGTGGTTGGCTGAAGAGAGAATTGGCTCATTGAATCTATGGTCGGGTGGAATGGGGTAGTCACATATTGGGTTGGTTTTTGCATTCATCAATAAGAGTTCCTTTCCTTGGTATTTTAGGTGTAAATGTACTGGTTCATTTGTGGCATATATGGCTATTGTATGCTCATTATTTCTATTGTTTATATGTTGGTTATGAATATGTTTTATCACAGTGACAATGTATGGTTGTCGTCACATTTTGATTTGTAAATGAATGGGTAACGAATATATGACCTAATAGATATGTGATAAAGCACCAATGCTTCCAGATATTGAATTATTATATTTGTATTATTATATTAATATTGTCCTTATTGGTTGCTAGACCCTTTTACTGTAAATGTACCCATTGTCACCTATATATACCAAGGATACCTAGATTTGGAGGCCATATCAACTTGTACACAGGCTATATTGCGAAAGGAGGTTTCCATTTTAAAGATGGTTCACAATCATTATTCTCTTTCATTCTCAACTCATCGAGTTACTTATTTTTCTCTTTTTTCACTACTAGGGTGTTTCGATGCATAACGTTGATTCATCAAACTTGTAAATATTTCTACAACATTGGTCAGCCCAAAAGGTACCAGCACAAATTCATTGTATCCAACCAAGTTTTAAATGTTTCCTTTGCAATATCTTCTTCCTTATTTTTCAATCTAGATATAAAAGACCATTCTATATCAATTTTAGAAAATATCGTGACTTACTTCATTCAATCAAAATATCATGAATTGTACATAAGGCGTATTGATTTTTAATTGTGCTTGTATTTACCTACTTGTAGTCAATGTAGTGCCTCCAAGAAACATATTTTTTTCATAAAAAAAATCTCCAGCTCTCCCCAAGTTTATATACTAGGTTAAGTTAACCCTTCAATATATTTTGAAGTCGCATGTGTAAACCCTGCAATTCTATTATAATTATACAATATAGAGGCTTGGAAATAGGCTATATTCATGCTTTAAGTTCAATAGTAAATTATATCTGACATTTTAATGGTAGTCTAGGAAACTCTTCTAGAAATGCATCAAGAAATTCTAACAATATTTGATGATGTTATATATCTTTTGAATATTTTTCTAGTTCATAGAAACTACCACATACATAAAACACCCTTGTCTAAGACCCATTTTTAGTTGTAAGGCTGAAAAGAATCTTAGAGTTTCTTATCTCTTGGTTCCTACCAAGATTCTCCTCTTCCCTCAGTCGTCTACAAATTAAAGTAACTTACCTTCCATATCTAGAATTATTTCATGAGCTCCCAACCAATCCGTACCACGAAATATAACATAGGATCCCAAGGTGGTAATATATGATAGCATCTAAGCACTGCATGCTCTCAAATTAATTTTGTAATATTTTAACAAGTGTTCTACCTCTTTTTAATAATTGAATTCATCTCAACCAATTTATAATGAATTTTCTTGCGTGCCATTAAACCACATCTAAATAATGAATTTGGAGAAATAAAAATTTTACTGTTTTTTGGATAAATTAGTAAAGAAAATTTAATTCCATTTATTTTACCTACAATCCACAAGATTGTATATTGATATTCTACTTGATAATTATTCACCATAACATGAATCCTATGTGTCTTATGTTAGGTTAATATTGACTCGCAAAGTAGTTAAGATAACCTTGTTTTGGTCATTGATGGATTTATCATTGGTGTTTTATGAGCCCGTGCCAAGGGTGACCCATGGTATCTAATGTAATGAATCCTATTTAAAGGCTTGAAGAACTCCATAAAATTCCTCAAGTGGCCTAGTGTTTTTTCAACTCAATGGATAAGGTCGATATGTGTGTGTGTGTGTGTGTGTGTGTGTGTGTGTCTGTGTGTGTGTTTAGTTCTAATTTTCCCACTAAAGGGTTTCTAGGCTAAATATCGACTCTTTTCTACATGTGTACCATGAGCTTATTTCATTTCTCTAGTTACACTCCATTTTTAACATGTGGTATCATAGAACAATTAGAGAAATAATATAAACACAAATGATTATAAACATGGAAAACATGTACATAAGAGTCAATATTTAACTTGGACACACTTTACCAGGAAAGCCAACACTCGAGATATATATCTTTGTTACCATAATTCAAGCCAGCCAAGCTCTAAGCCACTCGAGGTATTTTACAGTGGATTCCTTCAAGCCTTAAAATAAGCTTAATCGCATCAAATATCGTGGGAAAATACCATGGGTTTCCCAATACCATGATCCTATAAACCACCAAAAATAATCATGTTAATGATCAAATCAAATATATTGCATATGCTAAGAATAAGTTGTGGACCTATGGAATACTAATGTAAGTCTATTGAGTGATCAATTATATAATAGTGTTGAAGGATGCCAGAAGGTATCCTTAGTTGGATCATTGATGAGATCAAGTGAAAATACCAAAAACTCTTGTGTATGAGTTTGATATGGTTTGCATATCAATTATGCATAGCAGTGGGAGGAACTAGAGAACATTATGGGGGTAATATCAGACAAAATAGGGACACTTTGTGTGAGGTGATTTCAATGTGTAGGGAATTTAGCCAAGTGGATGAATGCAAATTTGCGTCAGCGTGGTTTGGCTCATCATGACTATGTAGAAGATTAGTTATGCCCCTTGAGGTCAACAATTATTGTAGTTTCCTCAGAGTTATTAATTTGATAAGATCTAAGGTCTTAAACCACCCATAGGTGCAGGCATGAAAATATCATCACTACAAGAGGTGGAATGCTTTAGTAGCATCCATGAATGAAGTTATGTTAAAAATTGAGAATAACACTCCAATTTAATAGGAGCTCCCAAGAACCTTTGGTTTCATAGTAGCATTAGTGGCTTTAATGGATTCCACTCAACTATTAAAGAAAGAACAAGAAATGAGAGTTATGGGAAAGGATAATTTACATTGACACCCTAGGGGAGAACTCACTATCAAAGAAATTACACCCGCAAGTCTCCTAAATCAAATGCTCATATATTTTAGCACCAAGATGGAAAAAATTCATTAGGAATGATCAGTTACAAATTAATGGAGTTGGAGCTATTACAGTTAGACAAAGGAATGTTTAGATATCACGCACTGGCACTTACTTGAGCATGGCATCAAAGATTCAAACCATACAATTCAAGGTTTTCATTGTGATTATAACAAACATCATTTCCTCCTATTGAAGAAATCATCCCTTAGTGTTAAACCTAATCAACCGATTTCTTACATGAAGTGATGGCTCATGGGTATGTGAACCATGGTAAATGAAACCTAGAAAAACATCACAAGGATTGACATGGAACATTGTAGAAGCACATGGATGTAGATTCGAATATAAAGAAATACTCAAATAAGGAGTTTTTTCTTCACCTTGTTGTATTTGGAGCAGAGAGGGATGTTGGTAAATAATATGGTAGATGTTCTTGCAGCTCGTGGGTTCTCCCATAAAGAGGGAGTAGATTATGAGGAAACTTTTTCTCCTTTAGCCAAATATTCCTTTATTGAAGAAGTTCTTTCAATAGCTTTTGAGACAAGGTGGAACATCCACCAAATGGATGTGAAGATCACCTTCCTCAATGTCATCATTGAGGAAGAAGTCTATATCGAGCAACCATATGGGTTTGAAGTCCATGATAGAGAGACCTATGTATGTAGCTTTAATAAATCGCTATATGGACTCAAACAGGTACCCAAGGCATGGTATTACAAGAGCGATAGCAATATGTAAAACATAGGCTTCACCAAGAGTGAGGTGGATCCCAACCTATACTTCTTGTTCATTCGGTCTAAGCCCCACATTTTAGTTTTTAATGTGGATGATATAATTTGAATAGGTGTAGAGAGATTGAGTGCATGTTGTATTTCAAATATAGCATTAGAATTTGAGATGAGGGATATCAGGTCGATGCATCACTTTCTGGGAATTTGCAGCAAACATGCGAGATCCTCCTTAGGCACAAACTTAAGAATTGTCTCCATTGTTAAATTTGCACCCATCTTCGCTCCTATTGCCTTCACACTGGTAGCTTAAAATAGAGTTCATCTCTTGTGTCTTCAGCCAAAAATCCCTCGCTTCATAGATTTTTGGTGCTTCGTGTGTTCTCTGCATAGTAAGCATACGAGCCTATCATTTTATGTCTATTTTGCACACTTTGATCGTTCTCCCTCTCCATGAAACTACCAAAAGACTCTCTCCCTTTGCACCTCGGACATTTTTGGTTCACAAACTCCTTCCTTTCTTTGCCACCACAAGAAAATGGGACAGTATGGGAGATCGTCCTGCACTCAGGTTGCCCAGTATGACTTCAATGTTGTCAGCACAAGGCATTTTATGGTTAGGTGGGTAGTAATGACAATTAATAGATGTTGGTATGGGACTACCCATGACATGCCATAGGATAACCAACCAGCGTGCAAGAGGCCCTGAACAGGCACGCAATAGTGTATGGCATGCCTTCCCTCTAAGAGCTTTATGTATTTATGCTCCTCCCTTCAGCCGGTCATCACTTTATTTCAACATAGATTTCGTATACATCCATAGTTCACAAAGTCATGCTAAAATACATGGGTTGTCAAGAAAAAGTGTTGTTACACTCATAACTGAGACTTCTTCATCATCTCGAAGCTCATATTTTTATAGTTATTCTGAAAGATTCTAGTTTCCTTGTGCTCCATAAGCCTAATAAATAAGAAATCGTTTTGATAACCTCAATAATAGAAACCTTATTATCCTCTCTATGTATATGTTTTAGTTCCAAAAAACCCAAATCAACAAATACTCTAACTTCTACAACATGATATCTTAACATTTTCCAAGTTGTGTTAACATTCTTTCTATGATTCACAAAATGATGAAAATACTTAGTGTTTTCATCTTCTTTAGGAATCCTCAAGGCTCTACTTTAATTACATGAATATTTTCGTTATTATTCAAAAACTTGATCATCGAAACCAACTACAACTAAACAAAGCTTCCAAATTATCTGTTAATCCTTGCTCATACCCAATTTTATTTTAATGTGTCTAAATCAAAAAGAATTATTTTTTCCTTTCTAGATTGTTGGCGGAATGAATAAATACTAACTCACAAGTCCAATTAGCTTTTATGATTATTTTCATTTTTTTGGCTTTCCCGCGAGGGAATTTTAACGGGTCACTTTCTTGCAAATTTTAATTGCTAGAAGTTTCTAGTAGGCCAATTATATTTTATGATATCTATATAGTCATTTAGTAGTTAGATTGAATTTAAATGGTTTCCCACTATGTGTTCCAATCTTCTAGAGTAGTGGCTGGTGAACAAATTAACCATGCCACGGGAGTCCACACCCACACCAACCCGCAACCCTTCATAAAAAAACAATAACTTCATTCCTAAAAATTATATTCAACTTTTTTGGCTATTTTGAGTTCACTCAATCTTAAACCTCTCCACCCAAAGAATGCCTTCATTGACCAAAATCTTTTGTTCTCTTTAAAAAATGATATTAAATCATGATTGTTAATTTAGGTCTCCAGTAGATTTTAAATACCTCTACTACAAAGTTTAGATTACCTACCATTCTAACATTATTTGCATAACACATTTAACAATAAATTTATGCTGCTAGGTAAAACTTATTTAATTAAAATAACATGATGTATAGAATTTTACCATTTTATTGTGCAACATTAAACACTTAAACTATGCAAACTAAAAAACTTAATAAGTATATAACTAAGCTAACTAAAAGAGTTTAATAAATATTTAATTATTGGTCTTAAAAAAAGATTCAAAATGATTTTTAAATATCACTATTATTATAAAAACGTGATTTCAATCAGAATCATGCTCAAATAGTCATGCGAGTTAAAGTAGCTCAAATAGTCATGCCAATTAAAGTAGTTGAAAATTTAAATCATTGAAATTGTTGAATTCATTTCTTTCTATATGTAATTAACGACACTCCACGACTTCTATAAACAAGCGTAATCTTTATAGTTGAACAGTTGGACAATCATGATATATTTACTTATACAACAAGATAATAGTTGTTTGATGGTTATTTCTCTTCTATAGAAATTTACAGATATTATTGAAAATAAATATTAAAACAGTAATAAACTTTCTATTAATTATTTAAAAAAAACATAAATAAATAAAAAAGAGTTTCAAAAAAGTTGCACGAACGACTTTCCGTTTTTAAAAAAGTTGTATGAACGTTTAATGGATCAAAATTAAAAGAAAATTAAATCCTCCATTACCCTTTAATGGAGAAAAATTAAAAGAAAAGCTTTGGATCCTCCATTACATTTCCATTTGAATGCTTTTCATACGAATATAAATAATGGCCGCACCTTTTACCATTGTTCTCGATGTAGTAAATGTTTGAGCCATTGTTTTCGTGAAGATTTGTCATCTTGTGTTTTTTTTAGGCATCAGGGGATCGGCAAATTCTTGCTCACCTGTTATTTTTGGTTTCTCTAGTTTATTGCTCTGCGATTCTGGCTTTATTGTTTTCGTTTTCTCTGGGTTTGTTGCTGGGCGATTTGATTCAGTTATCATATATATATTTTTATTTGATTTTTCCGGCTTTTGTCCTTTTTAATTTGTTTGCAATGTTCTCTATTGGCATGTTAAATCTGTTTATGGAACATTAAAATGTTGTTTGGTTTGGTTTATTGTGCGATCTTTTCAACTTCTTCATTGAATTAGAGCTAAAAACCATAAGTAAGAATATTATAATTCTTATTTTCACTGGTTAATCAGCGGAATGATTTGGAGATGGTACGAAAGAAGTGGTATAGTTTGCGAAAGCGATAGCAATGTTTGTGCCCTGCATTGACTAGCCAATTAAAAAGGCTCAGTTGGGGAATTTCAGGTATTTTCGATTGCCATATTCATGAGATTATTTTAGGTTGTTTCAAATCACGTGTTAAAATTTGAAGCTCTTGAAATTTCTTAGATTATCCGTTCATAATTTCTTAGGAGGTGTGAATATGTGGTTAAACTAATTTTAATTTTAGTTTTAATATATTTCTTGAATTATTTGACATTATTCCTCATGAAATCGATGCTTTCTAATTTTCTGTTAAGATTCGTTTAAATTGTTGGAAGAAACCAGAATTAATTCCAACTACCTGGTACTTACATTCAACAGAGATGTAAACGCGGTTTCTAGAAACTATTGACAAAGGGGCAAGCTTCTTGAATAAGGCACCACCCGAATTGATATCGAGAAGTTTCTCAATCTTGTATAAATACCTGTTAATCAAGGAATGGATGTAAGTCTTGTGTTCTGTGTTTATGTGTTGTGTTTATGAGTTGTGTCTCTCCTCTCTGTCATGGTATCAGAGCCAGGTTGAGGGCTGAGTTGTGCGCCTCTACTCTCTGTCAGGTTGAGGGCTGAGTGTGAGAGCCCACTGTGTGTGCAAGTCAAGCATTAAGAGTGTGTTGAGAAGTGTTGCAGAGGAGTCGTGGAAAGGAGGGCTCAATTGTGCGTTGTGGTGGAGATCTATTGAGTTTTTCGGCCTGGTGTGCGCAGCGGAAGTGTGGTGAGTTGTGTGCTGTGAGCTTGGGAGGTCCTGGTTGTACTGGCGGTGGCAGCAGAGGATGCACCTTGGATTGCAATCACAAGTGCCGCACTTACTGCTAGAACTAGTAATCCATCTGTGTTTTTTGTTTGCTTACTATAATGCCCTTACTGCTAGAAAAAGAGTGCCATTTATGGTTTTGTTTGCTTATATTCTATAAGCTACTGCTTTTATATAATGTACAGTTTAATCTGATGGGGAGGTTGGCTGAGTTTTCTCTGGCTCTGTGACGCTATAAGTCTATTATGTGCCAAGTGTCCTTAAACTTTGTCAAGTGTTTATGCATACGTGACATATAAATGTGGTAATGGATTGTTTTTATAGAGATATGTTGTTTTGTAGTATAAAGAGAGAGTGAAGGTGCCAATATAGTGGAGAGGTAAACAACTATGTATAACCGTAGTTCAGAGTGTTTCATTATGTGTGGTAAACGTAGATCAGAGTGGTTCATAGCTGCTGGTAATAAACGCTTATAGTTTGTCTGGCAATCGTTTTTATTAAAATATGAAAAGTACAATTATCTTTTGTTGAGTTATTAAAAGAGGAGGGGGAAAGTGTTATTATTGGTGATATTAAAAAAGGAGGGTTGTTATTATTGAGTAAGGAAATATTGAAGTTCTGAAAGATAAAAAAAAAATTGGTGATTGGAGAAACTTTTTTTTTATCATGGAAAATTTGTTGCTTGATACTTATATGAATGAATCCAGCAAACTTGATGGAGAAAATTATGTGAATTGGAAATTCAAGTTAATGACTATTTTAGAAGGAAATAATTTGTGGTCCATTGTAAGTGGGGATGAGCCCAAACTCTCTGTGCTGGTTCTATTCCAGATTGGGAGAGAAGGGAGACAAAAGCAAAGGTGTTGTTGCATATGTCCATAAAGGACAACATTATTCCTCACATCAGAGATTTCAAGACATCAAAAGAAACATGGGATACATTGAAGGGTTTGTATGAAACAACAAATACAAACCGAATCTTGTTTTTGAAGACTAAGATTTTATCTCTAAGAATGGAAGCAAATGAAAATATAAGCAATTTCATATCTCGTGTCAAAGATTTAAGTGATAAGTTAGGAGATATTGGTGAAAAGGTGTCTAGTACTGACTTAGTCACCATCATATTAAATCACTTAGTGAGAGATTATCAAATTTTTGTTTCAAGTCTTGCAGCTAGAGAGAAACCCCCTAGATTTGATGAATTGACGGCAATTCTTCTACAAGAGAAGGAGAGGATGAAGAGCTTTAATTTGGGCTCTAGTAGTTCAGATTTGGCATTGGTGGCTAAGGGAAAATATCCATACAGAGGCAAGCCATGGGACAAGAACAAAGGAGGCAAGTCTCAAGCAAAACAAAAAGGTATGACACAGTCTAAATTTCCAATCCATAAGAGAAATGATGAGTGTTATTATTGTGGCAAACATGGGCATCATTCTAAAGATTGTTATAAAAAGAAATATAATGAGTCTAGGAAAAGAAACAGAAGTCATAATGGAAACTTTGTGGACAAGGATACCTCAATCAATGATCGATTTAAAAATCTTAAATTGTTTGTTTCTTTTGCTGCATTGCCTATGGAAAATGATGATAATAATGTTTGGTTTATTGATTCTGGTGCATCACTCCATATGTCTTGTAATAAGGAGTGGTTTGATGAATATCATGAAAACATTGATGGAACATATGTTTGTCTAGGAGATAATAGATCACTTAAAGTTCAAGATTATGGAGTAATAGGTGTGAATTTGCCTAATGGACAAGAGAAACATATCCATAATATGATGTATGTTCCTGATATCAAAAAGAATTTAGTTTCTGTTTCTACTATTATTGACCAAGATTTGAAGGTGGAATTTGTTAAATCACGGTGTGTAGTGAAAGACATTCAAGATAAGTACAAAGTTATTGCCACAGGAGCCAGAGTTGGAGGCTTGTATAAGCTGGATGTGACCAGGAAAAGTCATCAAGCATTGGCATCTATAGAAATATCAATAGTAGATTTATGGCATCAAACGTATGGACATCTAAATCACAAAGATTTAATGCTACTTCAAAAGAACACAATGGTTGAAGGTCTTCCTGTCTTAAACAATGATCATGTTGAATGTGAAGCATGTGTACTTGGCAAGCAACATAGGGAGGAATTTCCTATACATAAAGAAAAAAGGCAAA
>APFE030194993.1:0-13365 GCA_000404065.3 Pinus taeda | reverse complement strand
CATGTGTACTTGGCAAGCAACATAGGGAGGAATTTCCTATACATAAAGAAAAAAGGCAAAGGGAAATACTTGAATTAAGTCATACTAATGTATGTGGACCTATGAAAACTAGATCTATTTGTGAAGCATGGTATTTTCTTATTTTTGTGGATGATAGATCTAGGTATACATGGGTTTATTTCATAAGAAAGAAGAGTGATGTTTTTGAGTGCTTTAAATAATTTAAGAGTATGGTGGAAAAACAAATGGGTAATTACATCAAAATTTTGAGATCTGATCAAGGGGGAGAATTCAAATCAAGAGAATTCAATCAATATTGTAAAAGAAATGGGATCCTACAACAATTTACAGTGCCAGATACACCTCAACAAAATGGAGTTGCTGAGAGGAAAAACAGAACACTAGTTGAATGTGCACGTAGTATGCTTCAAGGTAAAAATATCTCTAATGTTTTTTGGGCTGAAGCCATTACTACTGTTGTTTATTTGAAGAATAGGAGTCCAACCAAAATTTTAGAGCTTAAAACACCTTTTGAAGCATTTTATGGGTACAAACCAAAAGTGAGTCATTTAAGAGTTTTTGGTTGCAAGGCATTTGCTCATATTCCTAAAGATGAAAGAAGAAAACTTGATGCAAAGTCAATTAAGTACATATTTATTGGTTATTGTGATAAACAGAAAGCATACAAGTTGTTTGATCCCAGTACTCATAGATTGCTTGCAAGTAGGGATGTGGTGTTTCATGAGAATGCAAATGAAGGTGATAAAATAAATAATACTAGTGTATGGGATGATATTGATGATTATGTCGAATTAGATACAAGTGTTGAACAAGAACAGGAACAAGCATAGGAACAGGTACAAGTTCAAGAGCAAGTAGCATCAAGCAGTCATGACAGTCCAAAGAGAGGAGAGGACACTCTGCAAAGCCGAAAGAAAGATGAAAGTAGTAAAACTCCAAGAAGGTCATCACGTCAAAGTCAGGTACCTGTAAGGTATAAAGATTATGCATTAATGTCCCTTGTTATGAATGTTGTAGAACCTTCAAGCTATGATGAAGCTAAAGAATATGAAGAATGGAGAGATGCAATGAATGAAGAATGACACATGGGAATTAACAAAATTGCCTAAAAACAAAGTTCCCATAGGATGCAAATGGCTCTATAAATCTAAATTTAATGCTGATGGAAGTATTGATAAACAGAAAGCTAGATTGGTTGCAAAAGGATATTCACAAAAGGAGGGAATTGATTATGAAGATACTTTTGCACCTGTAGCTAAGATGAACACAATTAGAATTATGATTGCATTAGCTACAAAATATAACTGGAAAATGCATCAGTTAGATGTCAAATCTGCATTTTTGAATGGTGAGTTAAAAGAAGAAGTTTATTTAGTTCAGCCTGAAGGGTTTTTAAAATAGGGACAGGAGCATCTCGTTTGCAGGTTAAAGAAAGCTTTATATGGCTTGAAACAAGCACCAAGATCATGGTATGTGAAAATTGATTCTTTCTTTTATGAGAAAGGTTTTATGAGAAGCAAAAATGATCCTAACTTGTACATCAAGGAAGATGAAGGCAAGAATGTTGCTTTAATATCTGTATATGCTGATGATCTTATCATAATAGGAAATGCATGCAAGGTGATTGAAGAAATTAAAAATCAGTTGTCACATGTATTTGAGATGAAGGATCTTGGTGAATTGCATTATTGTTTAGGTCTTGAAGTTTTGAGGGAATTTGGTAAGACATTAACCACACAAAGAAAATATACAAGGGAAATCCTTAAAAGATTCAATATGATTGAATGCAAGGCAACATCTACTCCTTTAGAACAGAATGTCAAATTGTGCAGTGATGATGGAACCAAAGAGGTGAATGGAACTATGTACCGTCAACTGGTGGGAAGTCTAAACTATGTCACCACTACTAGGCCAGATATAGCATATTCTGTCAGCATACTTAGTCAGTTCATGGCTAAGCCTTGTGAAAGCCACTGGAAAGCAGCAAAGAAATTCATTCGATAATTGAAAGGAACACTTAATTTTGGTATTATGTATACTGATGAATTTGATGTTGAATTGGCAGGGTATTCTGATTCTGACTGGGCAGGAAATCTACTACTGGATACGTATTCAATATTGGTTCAAGACCAATATCATGGAGCAGTAAGAAACAACCAACTATTTCATTGTCATCCACTGAAGCTGAATATAAAGCATTATGCAGTGCTACCTGTGAAGCAATATGGCTTAGGAGGATACTTGAAGATGTTGGAGAAACACAACAAGCACCTACAGTAATCAGATGTGACAATCAAAGCACTATCAAATTGGCAAACAATCCTATATATCATGCAAGGACAAAACACATTGACACACAAAATCATTTTGTAAGAGAAAAATTGCAATCAAAAGAAATTGACTTATCATATTGTAATACAAATGAAAATGTGGCTGACATATTCACAAAGCCTCTTGGAAATGCTAAATTTGAAATATGTAGAAGTAAGTTGTGCATTGTAGAAAATCCAAATTATGTTGTAAGCCTCGCTGAGACTTAGACCAGCAGGCATGACAATTAAGAGTATAGTGTCTTGTATTAAGAGTATGTTTGTTATATAGTTGGAATTAAGGGGGAGTGTTGGAAGAAACTAGAATTAATTCCAACTACCTGGAACCTTCATTCAACAGAGATGTAAATGTGGTTTCTAGAAACTGTTGACAAACGGGCAAGCTTCTTGAAGAAGCCACCGCCCGAATTGATATCCAGAAGTTTCTCAATCTTGTATAAATACCTATTAATCGATGAAAGGAAGTAAGTCTTGTGTTCTGTGTTTATGTGTTGTGTTTATGAGTTGTGTCTCTCCTCTCTGTCATAAATTAATTTAAATTTTGATAGAATTATGATATTATTGGCCATGGTACTTGTAAAATGTTAGAAGAGAATTAATTGTCATGGCTCATGTGTAGCAGATTTATGGTGATATATTTGATGAAATTATTCTGCAGAATATGCTAAGACATTTCTAGCATATTTTTGTGCAAGGATTCAATTCTGAATAAAGTATTTTTGTCTCTACCTTATGTGGCATTCTCCTTTCCTTGCTGCACAATCGATGCCTCGACTTATGTTGTTGGCCCCACATAAACTAAGTAGAAGCTTCAGCCACCTATTCTGGTAAAAAAGCCAAGTCGATAGTTCTAGATCCCATTAAATTAAATTAATTTTAATAATTTAAATGACCTCAGAGAATTTTTTACTGAGTACTCCTTTTTAGGCATTTGCAGTAGATTTATGTGAATGTATTGATGAAATTATTCTAGAGTACTCGTTATTAGGCATTTGGAGTAGATTTATGTGAATGTATTGATGAAATTATTCTACACAATACTTGTTTCAATGATCTTTGTCTAGGGATTCAATTCTGTATAAAGAATTGTTGCCTCTGTCGTCTACGGCTTACTCCAGTGCTTCCTCTGGGGCCAATGCTTATGCTGCTTACGCCAGTGCTTCCTCTGGGGCCAAATGTCAAAGTTGTGTGATGTTTTCGCTGGAATTAGGGATCAAACACAACACACTAGCTAAGAATTGCAATGTCTTAGTTTTCATTAAATAAATTTCTCACCAGCAATATCGCAGTGATGCAGTACAGGTGTTGTGGGAGGGAGATTCGGAGATGGTGCACAGGTGGTACGATTTGCGAATTAAAATTTCAGGTATTTTCTATTACCATAACACGCTATCATGGTTTTGGGGGAAAAAACAATTAAACTGCTAGGAAAAAATCAATTAAACTGGCAATTACTGATAATTGAGATCAGATGAGACTGCATTGGTTTTTGGGCGTGGTTCTTTGATAAAATTGGGAGTTATTAAATTTTTTTAATGCATTGGCTTTCAATTGTTCAAAGTTGTGTGAGTATTCAATTACATTAATTCTAAGTTTTGATGTATTAATGAAATTATTTGAGTACTAGTTTTTTTTGTTTTCCAAAGTTAATTTAATTGAAGGAGTGCTAGTTTTAAGTTTTTCGAATTTTTGTATAAATCAATTAACTTAATTTAGATTTTAAAATACTTGTAGAAATCGTATCACATGGCATGGTTTGAAAGCGTAATCAATTTTAATGTCCATTGTAACAAATTTATGTTGATATGTATTACAGAATACATTTTTTAAAACCTTTGTATTGTATTTATGCACAAGGATTCAATCCCAAATAAGGCATTGTTGCCTCTGCTTTCTCGCTTTGAATTATTTGACATTAGTACTGATGAAATTGCTTGACAGAGTGCCTTTTGATGTTCTGGATTTTTTTTAAAGATGGGACTAAATTAATTTTAATTTTGATAGACTTATAAAAAAATTTGCCACGGTACCTGTAAAATGTTCGAAGAGAATTCCTTTCTCGTGGCCGCCTTAGCATATTTATGTTGAAATATTTGATGAAATCATTCTGCAAGGTATGTTAAGACATTTGTAGCATATTTTTGTGCAAGGATTCAATTCCAGATAAGGAATTCTTGTCTCTACCTTCTGTGGCTTTCTCCTCTGCTTTTGCAACGACAGGTGCTTCTACTTATGCTGTTGGCTCCTAATAAGCTAAGCTCCAACCGCATGTGCTCCTAAAAAACTACGTTCGTAGTTTTTGTGAAGATTCGATCAAATTAATTTAAGTTTTAGTATACATATGAAATTATTTGGCATGGTATTTGTGAAAATTTTTGACAGAGTACTCATTTTTCAGGCTTTTGCAGTAGATTTATGTCAATGTGTTGATAAAATTATTCTAAACAATATTTTTTACAATGATCTTTGTGTAGGGATTCAATTCCTTATAAATAATTGTTGCCTTTAATATTGAATTTATAGGTTAAGGAGAATGAGATATGATGAACCCTCAGCAGAAAAATGAATGAGACGTGATGAAATTAATACCTCAATTAGAGGGGAGGGGTTGTCTGCTTAATTTTGTATATTTGGACAATATATATATATATATATAAGAATTAATGTTTGGTGGTATAAAGTAAAGAAATACTCACCCAAAATTTGGGAATATCTTCCCAGAAAATTCGATTGCTCCACTTCAAGTACTTCCAAAGATATCAGACTGAGGGTTGCGTGAAGCATCCATTTACGTTGAGGAATTTAAGGTTTACGAGACTTGAAAGATTCTCTGATGAGTGCAATTCCGGGCAGTTTTGCAGTTTCACTCTTTTCATGAAATTAAATGACATGATCAAATGCTTTCACTAATATTGAAGTTTATATGATAGCGAAAATGAGATATGATTAGATAGTGGGTTGTTGTTTTCTCAGGTTTTGTTAATGTGTGGTTAAACTGCTTTTAATTTTAATATATTTCTTGAATTATTTGACATTAGCACTTATGAAATTGCTTGGAAGAGTGCTTTCTTTATTTTTCTTTTTCTTTTTCTTTTTTTTTTAAATTAGATTAAATTAATTCTAATTTTGATAGACTTATAAAATTATCTGCCATGGTACCTGTAAAATTTTCGAAGAGAATTCATTTTTCATAGCCTTTGTAGCATATTTTTGTGCAAGGATTCAACTCCAGATAAGGAATTCTTGTCTCTGCCTTCTGTGGCTTTCTCCTCTGCTTTTGAAACGACCGGTGCCTCTACTTATGCTGTTGGCTCCTGATAAACTAAGCTCCAACCACCTGTGCTCCTAAAAAACTAAGTCGATAGTTTTTGTGAAGATTCGATTAAATTAATTTAAGTTTTCATATACTTACGAAATTATTTGGCATGGTATTTGTGAAAATGTCTGACAGAGTACTCATTTTTCAGGCATTTGCAGTAGGTTTATATCAATGTGTTTATAAAATTATTATAAACAATACTTTTTACAATGATCTTTGTCTAGGGATTCAATTTCGTATAAAGAATTGTTGCCTTTAATATTGAATTTATAGGTTAAGGAGAATGAGATATGATGAACCCTGAGCAAAAAAATGAATGAGACATGATGAAATTAATATGGGTGTCTACTTTATTTTGTGAATTTCGAATATATATATAGAAAAACTAATATTTACTTTAGTAGTGAATTTGGAAATATAATATAATATATATGTATATATATATAATATATATATGAGAATTAATTTTTAGTGGTATAAAATACAAAAATACTCGCCCAAAATTTGGGAATATCTTCCCAGAAAATTCGATTGCTCCACTTCAAGTACTTCCAAAGATATTAGACTGAGGGTTTTCTAGCGTGAAGAATCTATTTATGTTGAGGAATTTAATTGAAAGATTCTTTGATGATTTCTTTGTTGGAAGGTATTAATTCCAGCTACCCACCATTATTACAGCCGCTAGATTAATCTAGAATTCAGCAGATGTTTCAGGTGCAGTTTTTAGAATTCATTGACAAATGGGCAAGCTTCCTGGAGAAGCCACCACCCCATCGAACTCCAAAAATATCTCTGCTATGTATAAATACCTGTTCAATCATCGAATGAAGGCAAGTGTTCAAATTTCTGTGTTTATGTGATCAGCTATGTGCTCTCTAATTTGGTATCAAAGCAGGTGTGAGGTTGAGTTGTGAAGAACTGGAGACTGCAGCCGAGTGTCTTGTTTGTTGCGGAGAAATCCGTGGTGGGGTGAGGGTCGTGCGGTGACCAAAGACGCGTGTGACGGTGGCTGCTCACCCGTAGAACGAGCTGTGGTGCAGTGAAGTGTTGCAGAGGTGTTTTTGAGAATAAGCGGAGAAAGGCACAAAGAAGATGTGCAGGAGACGGACCAGTGACACCATGTGGAATGGTCGAGTGGACGATTCATGAGGCAATTCCGGCTGATGTGAATGCCATGATTGAAGATCAAGAGCCCTTTGAGGGTGAGCCTTTGTTGGATTCCAAATGTTTCAAGTGATACTGAATCCCAGTTTTGAAGATTTGGTCGTGTTTAGAAATATCTTTTTTTGTTTAGTGTTTCGTCTACAATTTATGCAGAGAAGCCTTTTATGCAACTAGTTAAGGTCAAGTTGCCTATCGGAGATTTGGGGTATAGTTCTTTCTAGCATGGAACATTGTATCTTACTTCCTTTGTTGTAACTTGAGAACAATTATTTCTACATTTCAAGTCTTTAGCAATGGGGGTTTGATGTTAGTGCTAATGTAACGTTTTCTAGATAGCATAAGTGAGTTGACTATTGCATATTTCAATACTGTTTTGAGAACATAGTTTGAATTTTTTTTTTTTTTAAAAAGGAAGAAGGAAAGGCAGCCATATATTGGATAAAAAAATTTGAGGATTTATAAAAATTAGTAATTTTTGGTGATTGGTAAGGTGAAAATAAGTAACAATGGCTAATATATTGGCTGAATCTTATTTATCTGACTCTAACAAGTTAGATGGTGAAAATTATGAAAATTGGAAGTTTAAGTTGTAGACTTTGATGGAAGGCAACAATACATGGGCGATTGTGTCTGGAGCTGAAGTTAAGCCAGTGTCCCCTCAAGCCACAGATGCTGCAATTCAAGATTGGGAGCGACAGGAAAACAAGCAAAGGTGCTTTTGCGGATGACAATTAAGGACAACATTATTCCACGTATTAGAGAGTGAAAACCATCCAAGGAGATATGGGACACTCTCAAAATTTTATATGAGACGAAGACTACAAATCGAATATTGTATTTAAAGTGTAAGCTTCTTTCAATTAAGATGGAAGAAAATGAAAGTGTTAGTGATTTTATTTCTAGAATTAAAGATCTAAAGGATAAACTAGGTGACATTGGTGTATCAGTATCTAGTTCAGACTTGGTTACTATGACATTAAGTGGAATGCTTGATGAATATCAAATGTTTATAACTGGTCTTTCAGCTAGAGAAAAGGCTCCTACTTTTGATGAGTTGGCAGGTATACTTATGCAGGAAGAAGAGCGGAGAAGAAGCATTAAACAGAATTCTCCTAATTCAGATTTAGCATTGATGGCCAAAGGGAAGAAGTCCTTCAAAGGTAAACGGTGGGAGAAAAATAAAGGAAAAAAGCCATAGATAAAATCATTTCAAGGTACCCCTTTACCAAGGACAAATGCCAAATTAGTTAGAGATGATGTGTGTTATTACTGTGGAAAATCTGGTCATTTTGCTAATAATTGCATGAAAAGGAGGTCTGATCAATTTAAATAAAGAAGGCATTCAGGAAATTATGTTGATAGAGATGAAGCAATTAGTCAAGATGTTAGCAATCTTAAATTGTTTGTGTCCAATGTTGCTTTATCAGCAGAAACTGATGATGATAATGCTTGGTTTATAGATTCTGGTGCATCAATCCATATGTCATGCAAAAGAGATTGGTTTGATATTTATCATGAGATTAATAAGGGTGGACACATCTATTTAGGAGATAATAGATCACATGAAATTAAAGGATATGGTAATATAAGTGTTATGATGCCTAATGGACAAGAAAAACAAATTCAAAATGTGGTGTATGTTCCTGGATTAAAGAAGAACTTAATATCAGTCTCTACTATCACAGATCAACATTTAAAAGTTGAATTTGTGAAATCACATTGTTTGGTAAAGGATGTGCAAAACAACTACAAGGTTGTTGCAAAAGGAATGAGAGTTGGAGGCTTATACAAGTTGGATGTAATGAAGAATGGGCATCAAGCTTTGGCATCAATAGGCATGTCAACTATAGAGCTTTGGCATCAAAGATATGGGCACTTAAATCATAATGACCTAATGTTACTACAAAGGAAATTGATGGTAGAAGGTCTTCCAATTATAAAGGGTGAACATTTTGAATGTGAAGGTTGTGCACTAGGAAAACAACACAGGGAAGAATTTCCTGTGCATGAAAATAGAAGAAAACGTGAAATACTTGAACTAGTGCATACTGATGTATGTGGTCCAATGCAAACTAAGTCACTTGGTGGAGCATATTACTTCCTTATATTTATTGATGATAGCACTAGATACACTTGGGTATACTTTATAAGAAACAAAAGTGATGTGTTTGAATACTTTAAAGAATTCAAAAATATGGTTGAAAAGCAAACAGGAAAGAACATTAAAATTCTTCAATCAGATAAAGGTGGTGAATACACTTCAGGAGCTTTTATCAAATATTGCAAACAAAATGGAATTATGCAACAATTTATAGTACCACATACACCTCAACAAAATGGAGTAGCTGAAAGAAAGAATAGAACATTAGTTGAATGTGCTCGAAGTATGATAAAAAGTAAAGGACTTTCTAATAGTTTTTGGGCTGAAGCCATTAATACAGTTGTATATCTTAAAAATAGAAGCCCTACTAAGTATCTTGCGCACAAAACACCATTTGAAGCATTTTATGGTTTTAAACCTAAAGTTAATCATTTAAGGATATTTGGATGCAAGGCCTTTGCTCATATTCCTAAAGAGGATAGGAGAAAGTTAGATGCCAAAGCCATCAAATGTATTTTTATTGGATATTGCACTGATCAAAAAGCATATAAAATGTATGATCCAAGCACTCACAAGGTCTTTGCAAGTAGAGATGTTATATTTCACGAGCATGTAGATAAACAAATAAATGAAGATGAACATAATACATGGCAGTCTTCTTATGAACACTTTAAGGAAGAAGAAGTTGTGGAATCAACCCAAGAACTAGAACACATGGACATTCCAAAAGACCCATTCAAGGGATCAAAGTCCACAAAGAAGTGATAAAGGTACTCCACAGAGAAGAAAAGTAGAAGGTACTCCACAAAGTAATGAACCTCTAAGAAGGTAACCACGACAGATTCAAGCCCCCATCAGGTATAAAGATTATGCCTTAATGTCTCAAGTAATGACTGTTTTTGAGCCCTTAAATTATGAACAAGCCAAAAATCATAAAGAATGGATGAAAGCTATGAAAGAAGAATATGATTCTATAATGAAAAATGAAACTTGGGAATTATCAGAATTACCTGAAAATGAAGTTCCTATAGGATCAAAATGGTTGTAGAAGACAAAATATAATGCAAATGGTAGTATAGACAAGTATAAGGAAGGATTGGTTGCAAAAGGTTATTCACAAAAATAAGGAATAGATTATGAAGATACCTTTGCTCCAGTTGCAAAAATGAATAAAATTAGAATAATGATAGCATTAGCAACTAAATATGATTGGAAGCTACATCAATTAGATGTAAAGTCAGCTTTTCTAAATGGTGACTTAAAGGAAGAAATTTATCTTGTTCAACCAGAAGGATTTGTAAAGAAGGGTCAAGAACATCTTGTATGTGAGTTAAAGAAGGCCATATATGGACTAAAATAGGCCCCCAGATATTGGTATGAGAAAATCGACAAATTCTTCTTTCAACAAGGATTTAAAAGGAGTAAAAATGATCCTAATTTGTATGTCAAGACAAATAGAAATGGGGATATAGTATTACTTTCTATATATGTTGATGATCTAATAATAACAGGGAGTGCTGATAAATTAATCACAGATATAAAAATAAAGTTATCACAGGAATTCGAAATGAAGGATCTTAGTGAAATGCACTATTGTCTAGGTCTTGAAGTATGGAGAAATGATGGAAGAACCATAATCACACAAAGCAAATATACAAATGAAGTACTAAAGAGATTTCATATGAATGAATGTAAAGCAGTGAGTACTCCACTGGAACAAAATATCAAATTAAGAAGTGATGATGGAACATAAGAGGTGAATGGAACATTGTATCAACAATTAGTGGGAGGTGTGAATTATCTCACTACCACCATACCAAACATTGCTTATGCAGTAAGCATACTTAATCAATTCATGGCTAAGCTTCATGAAAGCCATTGGATAGCTGCAAAAAGGGTCCTTCGATACTTAAAGGGAACTATCAATTTTGGTATTCAATATACTAATGCTTGTAATGTTGAATCGACAGGTCATTCTCATTCTGATTAGGTTGGAAATCCAGATGACATGAAATCCACCACTGGATACATCTTCAACATAGGATCAGGACCTATATCATGGAGCAGCAAGAAACAGGCAATAGTTTCCTTGTCATCAATTGAAGTAGAATACAAAGCATTATGTAGTAGCACCTGTGATGCTATATGGCTCAGAAGAATACTTGAAGATGTTGGTGAAGGTCAACAAAAACCTATAGTGATCAGATGTGACAATCAAAGCACCATTAAACTGGGGAACAATCATGTATGTCATGCAAGGTCAAAGCATATAGACACACAATATCATTTTGTAAGAGAATAGGTCCAATCAAAAGAAATTTCTCTAATGTACTGTAATACAAATGAGAATGTAGCTGACATATTCACTAAGCCTCTTGGGAAGGCAAAATTTGAGTTTTGTAGAAGTAAGTTATGTGTTGTAGAAAATCAAGATTATATTATAAGCCTAGCTGAGACTTAGACCAGCAGGCATGTCAATTAAGAGTATGTTATATGGTTGGAATTAAGGGGGAGTGTTGGAAGGTATTAATTCCAACTACCCACCATTATTACAGTCGCTAGATTAATCTAGAATTCAGCAGATGTTTCAGGTGCAGTTTCTAGAATTCATTGACAAATGGGCAAGCTTCCTGGAGAAGCCACCGCCCCATCGAACTCCAGAAATATCTCTGCTATGTATAAATACATGTTCAATCATCGAATGAAGGCAAGTGTTCAAAGTTCTGTGTTTATGTGATCAGCTGTGTGCTCTCTGATTTTCTTCTTTTGTTTGCAGCTTCACTCTGTTTCTTACATTCCGTAGTCAAACAATGGGTTGGTCGGGGGGGTTGTGTAGAATTTCAATAGGTATGAATTATATTTTCCCAAAACCATTATTGGCAACAAATACATGTGAATTCTATGCAGCCGAAACCATTAATAGCAACAAAACCCGCAACCGATCCAACAATGATTTCATTTTCTTAATTCCATTGCTTCTCATTTCCAAAGAGAATTAATAATGTGATAATAAAATTCTAATATGGCACAGCGAAGCATAATAAAGCTAATTAAAAATCTACCTTGTTAATTTGATGGACAGAAATTTAAGCATTTATTAATATCATTTTTAATGGTTGAGATTAAAATAAATATAACTAATTAAAAAGCAACTTATTAACTTGATGGCCAGAAATTTACTTATTTAATAATAGCAAAATAGTTGAAACTAAAGTTTTTTTTCGATGTTAGAAGCATAATATATCATGTGGGGTTTACATGTAGTTTTAGTATCTCATAGGTTGTTTATTTTAGGATGTTTCTTTTGGAATATGTGGTTGGTTTCAATTTTATTGCTTCTTTCCCCATTGTATTATCAATCAAATATATATTTACACTTCGTACAGAAATTTGGTATTGAAATGTAGATTAAACATACAGGCAATAGTTTAAATTTTATTTTAGTGTTTGGAGAAATTGATAATTAGGCGAGATTTATTCTTACTTGCATACACATACTGTCAATAAAACTTTAGAAGCATAATATATCATATGGATTTTATTTTAGTGTTTGGAGAAATTGATAATTAGGCGAGATTTATTCTTACTTGCATACACATACTGTCAATAAAACTTTAGAAGCATAATATATCATATGGGGTTTACATGTAGTTTTAGTATCATACCAGGTTGAGATGTTTATTTTGGGGACGTTTCTTTTGGGATATGATGTTCATTTCAATTTTATTGCTTCTTTGGCCATTATATATTGACCAAATATATATTTGCACTTCATAAAGAAATTTGGTATTGAAATATAGATTAAATATATAAGTAATAATTTAATTATTTTTTTAATGTTTAGAGAAATTGATAATTGGGCATTTATTCTGAGTTGCATATGATTTCAGAGTTTATTAAAAACATAGTAGATCAGAAAATTAGGATATTTGCTAGAAACATAATATATTATGTTGGATTTATGTGTAGCTTTTGGATCAAACAATGATATCATGTGTTTAATTGTATGAAGAAATTCTAGTTTCAAGCCATTGTTTCCTTCACCAATATATTTTTAACCAAACATATATTTAACTAGCCCAATAAATTCAGTGACGAATTATAAATTAAATATTTTATCTTAAAACAAGTTAGTAAATTATATTATTTACTAAAATTCTAAGACTATACTATATCAAAAACTTACGACACCACATCAAAAACTTAACATATTGTATAAAATTTATGTATAACTTTTGCATTCAACACTCATTTGATTATCAAGGAAAATAATAAAATTTGTTCGTAGAAAGAAATTGTAGAATGTAAAATAGACTTCAATTCTATTTTCTAGATAATTGTTTTTGTTTAATAAAAAGTCGTGAGTAAATAATTATGTTAATTGCATTTTATAATTGAAATTTATGGTTATTTATATTATTAAAAAGTAA